>JASANE010027211.1:0-44682 GCA_030248225.1 Trileptium ribeirensis
ACATATATATTCCATCTGTCACCCCACCCACCAATATATATATACCCCACATGTGGCTATTTGTGTGTGGTATATATATAATCATCATATATATTATATGCCATCTGTCACCCCACCCACCCCACTTGTGTGGGGGGGGGGGGGAAACCGGCATTTTCTATCTACTTAGCCCATATGAACATTGCTCAAATAATTCCGAACACTGTCAATAAAACTGCCAGAAGACACGGTGTGATAAACACTGTCGAGAACTAGTAATACGCGTAACTAGCTACCTTTGAAAAAATTTATTAAAAACATGGTGGTGTCTAAGACACCCTGTTGTCAACAGTGTGCCGGACATTGTGTGGTGCACATAGGTTCCAAACGTTGGGGACATTATAACGTGAACGCCGCATAAAAGGTTTTAGACCCAGCCTTTTAACAATTCGGAAAACAGTCGATTTG
The DNA here is from genome assembly GCA_030248225.1 of Trileptium ribeirensis. Taxonomy (NCBI): domain Eukaryota; kingdom Metazoa; phylum Nematoda; class Enoplea; order Enoplida; family Thoracostomopsidae; genus Trileptium; species Trileptium ribeirensis. The sequence goes on from JASANE010027211.1 coordinate 448, forward strand.
CTGGATGGCGGTTTCAACAGCACAACGACGAATTGACGTCGTCGGACTATTGTCAAAATGATAGGAAATATAAGCTATCACAGCATCGCCAGATGCCAGTTTCGTTACAATTAAATGGAGTTGTGCTTTAAGTATGTAACGGTTGTGCTTAACCAGTGTAGAAAGTTCGTAGGCGAGAGTGTTGCGAACGATGTACACATGCCAAAATAAGTAATTTCGCACGAAAACAAATATTATTGCCTGTACGGGTTTTAGTACCTTAAACACATTATAACTAAAATTAACAAACGGAAACCTAAAACGGGGTAGCCTTCCACACACGTGTTAAACTATCCATAGAAGACACCATGGGAAAACATCAGTTGTACAGATGCCTATTTCTGGGTAAGACTGATGAGCCCACAATCCCAACAGACAATCATCCCTTCTAATATGAGAACATGGCTCATGTTATGTGAGACAATGCAGAATGCCAGAGCAGTGCGAGGTGCAGTTTGGCTCAGTCGTAGGCCGATGTCGGTGCTGCAAACAAGAGTGTTTGCCTGTGAGCAACCATGGCAGCTCGGAACCACTTTTTTGATTTGTTTTGATTGAATGCGCCACATTCAACAGTGCTATATTACTATCCAATGTGGCTGTAATAGAATGCGGAATCGAAATCAGATAGCTGGATTCTGCTTTGCTTGCCAAGGTTGCGTGTCGCAAATGTGTCTTATTCGCTAAAAGCTACACAAAAGTTCGCGCACATGACTTGCTCGTCAATTAAGGAATTATTGTTATTCATTTATATATAGCGCAGGAACGGAAACCTGATGAAAATGCTAACATAGGATCCAAGATATATCTGAAAATTACCGTAATAATATCGTGATAAAAATTTTGAGAAAGTCCTGCCGAAACGTCTTTACAGGTTGTTGTCGACACACGTTGTCTGCAGTATACAGTCAACACATAGATACTAGAATTCTTACTGAGAGCTATTATATATGTAATTATGTGCAATAACCACTGTCAAATAGTGTCGGGAAACGGTCGGTTATGAAATCGAACGGTCGGCCGACGGTTAAAGTCTTCGACCGGCCAACGGCTAGGATACGTCAAATGACGGCTAATTGCCAAGAAGCTTCACTTACTTCGATATTAATTTCATATTCGTAAACGTATACTTCTTCAGCATTTGTTCAAAAAATGGTTCGTATCTGAAGGTCTTACACAAGGTACTTAACAATTGCGGAATCTTACGTCAGGTTCACTATCGCAAGACTATACTCTTTCGTGCTGGGCGCCGGCCCGCTTTGAGGTCTATCGTTAAACATTGATAAATATAAACTTATATCTTATATGCTTAAATATAACAAGATGGTACTAGCTCGGTACAAAATCCCTACATGTTGGTTAGTGAGGATTATATATGCATCGAAAAGTTCCAGTAGTATGGTTTATAATTAACTCGCTATACAGTAGTAAATGTATAAGCCACATCCGGTCGAGCGACGGCGCATAACTGCTGATCAACGACTTTGGCCAGTATTAAAGGCAGGAAATTGTTAACGGCCGACCCACGGACTTGCGACCATTAGCGGCAGGCCTTTGGCCAACGCCGGCAGACGGCCGTGACAATATTCGGCCGGCCGACGGCTTTCACGGCTGTTGTCCAACGCCACTTGCCAGACATTACTGTTTATATAATGCGGTACTTTTATTGCATGATATGCTGAAGTTGCTTACTGTTTATATTGCCTTTTGGACTTGTCTTTCATAGTGGCGTGGACACACTTCTAGCAAGAAGATATGTAATTAACGCTGGAAACTTTTATTGTAGCCATACTTTCAAAGAGGCTATCTTACGAGTGTTGTGTATAATATTTGTATAATTTATATCTTCCCTGTGTCCTGTGATAGTTTGCCTATCTGTATTCATTAAAAAACTTTAATCGCTCAAACGACATACACACTGTTTCAATGCCGAAATTCATATCGCTCATTATTTGTGCTTCGCCTACAACAAGAAATCTGTCAATACTGTCACCTAAAACAATATATTTAGCCTAAATCAGAAACTTTGATTTATAACATTTGTTATCAGACCGAATTATTCCAACTGTGATACTACAGTCAAAAGCGAAAATTTATAGCCTATTTGAGTGTGTGTAGCTTTCACATGTAGTCGAATATAGTTCGAAGCATTAGCATTCAAAATATCTAAATCATACGTTGGCCAAATATATTATACGATCAGGTATTAATACTTTATTGCATTAATGCAAAAGAATATGACGACGATAACGTTTAGATAATCTGTAAGCTACCAGATATTTGAATAGAATTTTTAGTTTAGCAACCAGATGCTGTTTAAAAGCAAACTAATTATTTTACCGTCCATAACTCATACAAGTTTATTTCGCACTACCATAGTAGCCACTACCATAGGAAGCCACCTACTACTATTGCATTTTTATATCAATAGGTAAACACGAGGTTCACAGTGCGTCTTCAGATATGGCTCGCAGAAGAGTTTATCGGAGCTTAAATAAGGCACAAAGGATTTTATTGTAAGAAAAATTCAAAAAAAACACATAAAACAAAAAGAAAGACGTAATGATTATTACAGTTTCTTTTGTGAGTATATTATAAGCGATATAGGCAACTTCTTTGATTTTATGAAGCCCGGTGGAAATTAACTTAAATCGTCTAAATTGTCTAATTGTCTACGAGAAATTATACTCTAATTTGAACTCATTACGCGTTACATAAATTAAAAAAATCAAGTTCACAAATATTAAGCGACAAATTTAAAATTTTCTGTTAAAGTATACCCATTCTAAAGTTTAGTTGTGGTAAAGATCAAATAATTGCTAGATAAGCTTCATTGTGTCTACTTTTTAGCAATTCAGTTCATGGCCAGCTTCGTATCAACGACGATTTTCAAATGTGTGTAGCTTTCGATGCATTAATGCTGCTCGACCAATGCACACAGACGTGCAATTTACGAATATTAGGCGTACTTAAATTGCGCTCGTCCATTAGTAAATTCATGTTTGTGTTCACTGAACTGCAAACACCGATGGCACAGTTGTCAACGATTCATATTTTGACAAAACAATACCAAAGGTCGTTTTACTTTACTTAAGAATCATTTATTAACTTATATCTTTCTATATTATATATCTTTATACCAATTATTCTAGCAATATATCTTCTATTGCTATGTAAAGCTATTTCAATTCTTTAGTCGTACTTAAATTATTCGACAGTACGCGCTACTTTATCATTGGTGTTCTAGCAATAAACACAAACGTTATCTTGTGGTTTCGTCAAAGTTTACCTAAGCAAATAATGTAATACGTTAGACAAAATCTATTGGGACAAATGCAGAAATTCCAATAAATTAAACCAAATGACTTCTACTATTGACGAGGTGCCTATGCATTTATTATACTCGTACACTCTTGTCCTAAAATTGCAAATGATGCGCTGTATCAAAATCACGTTTTAATTCCATAGCAGCACATTTTATACATTTTTCTTACCGTTGAGTTTGTACTATGTGGCGGAAACAGCGCTGAACAGTCGCTAGCGCTATATAGTTTCTACAGAACTCAATTTATAACAAGTTACCCTGTCGGAAACACATACTATGTGTCAAGAACTTTCATTTGAAAACGAAAAAGTTTTCTTCTTAAAAGAAGAATGTCACAGCAGCCATATTGCTATTAACAATGAAATTAATGCACCTGGACTACATATGATTATTTAAATATAAACTTTACGACGGTTCAGCATAATATATGGTTTTTGAAACATGTCAAATTATTTGACTTCAGCGTTCGCGAATATGCTGTCTATAAAATAGCAAGAACGAATTCAGACCTGGTAAAGTTGATATTATAATTTTCGATGTCATCAATTCTCGGAATTCCTAAATGTTTTCATCTCAATTGTAGTCAACAAATCCGAGACTTTTGCTGCATGCCATTTTTGCTGGCATGCAGACTCCAGCGGTCGGATCTAAAAAGGCTTTTATGACTATAACAGATGCGTGCAGTGCAGTGCAATTAAAGCTTTAATGCACACTCTGACAGAAGGTGAAATCAATGTCACAGCCTGACGGCTGTGACCAAAATATCTACACTAGAAAGCTATTTAAGAGGACAATGTATTTTGGGTATAGACGCATTTTTCTGCAGTTCCATTTAGAATTTCGCATTGCAGGCTAGGTTGGTCTTTTAAATATTTTATGAAGTATACATTTCAAGGATTTTAAAATAATTTTAAAGTTAGAAAACCGTTTAACACGTCACAACTTTCTTAAATGTGTTTTGTTCCCCAGTCATCCATTGTACCGGATGTTGACTTAATCTCCGAATTCCTGCTGTTTTATCGCTTACAGCTAAGTTCAAGAATTCGTATGCAGCTGGCAAAGACTAATCGCATCGGCAAATCTACAAATTGTGACAAGCCGAGAAATTTTTTATTACAAAGATGCTTCAAAAACTGTTTTGCAGACAAAAATCTTTATGATACCTGCAATGTTTTAATTACTTCGATACTTTCGAGTCTTCCGCAAATACTTGACAAGAAATTTTACCTATCTACTAAGGATCTTAGTTGTGCAGTGGTTTTTTATTTATTTCAGATATGTGCGCTACTTTACGCGGTACTTAAAATCCCCCGAAGTCACTGACATGGCATTACTAAGCCAAGTTCGTAAAAAATTTTGTGAAAATTTTGTTAAACAACAAGTGTCAATCACAATAGATACAGTATTCCAAATCAATTTTGTGCATTCTCTGGTTGGATCTGTTGTAATCCAAATTATGAAGAGATTTCTCATATTCGTATATGTAGCACATTTTCATTTATAAAATGTAATGCCACAATTTTTCGAAAAGTCGTAAGCGAAAATAACGTAGATTTTTTATGATTGCGATGATGACACGGCGTTACCAAGGCCTCCATACATTTTGCTGCGATTCCACCTGTCTGTATAGTTGTTTTTGTTTATGCCGTAAACCGTATTTCATCTCGGAATCGATCAAACTGTCGTTGTAATCAAACTGTTTACTGAAAGGCACATTTTGTTGAGGCAGTGTTAGGTGGAGTAAACGATTGCGATTAGAATCTGCAGCGTTTCGCATACTAAACGATTCATTTACAGGTCCAATTTGCTTCGAAAGTAAATGCCGCAGATGTTGCATATCCACTGTATTATGGCTTGATAACGAAGAGTTCGCCACTATTGAGTCGATGTGGGCTTTTGACAAATTGGCTGAAGTTGGCGACAGCCCAATATTAGCTTCGTATTCCCTGTTTTCGCTGAATGTAATTAGTGACGTTGATGTATCAACAGCAGAAGGAAATTCAAGCCTTTAGAAAATTTTGAGTTATAACAAATATTATAAGTAACTTCCACAAAAGCTGTGTATTATGGAAATATATAGTTACAATTATACAAGTGTCCATAATTATATGTCATATCAAAGGAGCCACAGATCGAATGCCTACAGCAGCTATCATACTGCGCCAGTCTTAGTATAAGCAAAGCGCTATTTGGAGACATGTTTCCTGAAAAATAAGTCGTCGAAGGTAATGTTCCGTATCATTTTTACAAGTCATAGTATTGAATCACTATAAAATATACGATGAGCGTGACAAACACATAGTACTGACTTTAGTTCGTTGCAGGAAACAGATATAGTCATACATGGTAGCCTCGTCAGTGGGGCTGGAACGGTCAGTGGAGGGTGAGGGGTACGAGTGGACGATGGGGGTAGAGACGGGCGACGCGGGGAGTGTAGGGGTTGTCGGCGGGGCGGGATTGGGGCGTTCCACGGAACGAGTTGGGATCCTCCTTCAGCGCCGCGAAACACCCCATGGGTTTGGTTCACTACGGCACTTCCAGCGGAGTAGGGTGACTTGTTCGGAGGGGGGGTAGCTGGGCCCTCGGCCGAGGGGGGTGGTCGGAACAGCGTGAGGAGAGTAACCGGCCTACTCTTCCAATGAATCTTGATGGACATACGCATACGCTATATACACATCAGAGACGTTCGTTTTAGCCGCATGACATTATAATGTGCATATATATTCTTCTTAAACGTTCTAATAGTTCCGTTGTGGAAATTCCTGTTTATTATAATTTTGAGATAGTAGATGTATCAATATTTAGAATTGGCGTGAAATGCGGTTAACATGAAACAATCCGTCGCACCATAAGATGATATGAACAAAGTGTTTAATTTAGTTTAGTTTATTCATATGACCAACAAAATAACAAGCAACGTTCAAGTCAAAGATTATTGAAGAACAGCGCCAGAATATTATCCGGGAATTAACATAATCGTAGCATTAACAATGAATATGCGTAATAGGGATATAGTATTTAGCCTGATTAGCCCTCCAGTAAAACCAAATCTTTACAGCATCTAGTCAAATTAATTTCATGGATGCGTACATTCAAAATATATAACGACAGTGTAGCAAAAATTGCCGTTGTGTCGATGAGAGTTATTTCTTACAAATGGCTGCGACTCTATTTGTAAAACCGTTTTTCAGAAATTAATACCGAGAAAATAATGGAAACGCTCCAAAGGGAGGCTGCTAGCGTCATAAGAAGTGCACATGCAAAATTTCAAAAAACCGAAATGTACTAAACTATTAGTACACAAGAATCGTGTTTATATACAAATCCTGTTCTAACTAGTTAATTCGTATATTGTGCAGTCTCGTTATATATGGTAGTCTCTAAAGGAAGGGATTTGGCGAGCGGAATGCTGTTTCACAGACCTTACGATATCAGGCATTTGATCTTGAAATGGAGTCCAATTTGCCAACGGTATTCAAAACGTAAACCTAGGGATCTTAAACGTCATTGGAAACAAAATGCAAAAAAGCATTCGTTTAAGCAGTCAAATTCATTTGAATCAGCATTGTGTGTCTTGAAACAAAAATCGTGTCTTGAAACAAAAATCGTGCCTTGCCGAAAAAGTTATTTGTTCCTGGCTACAAGTATATCTTCCAAAGCGTGCAGTTTGACGAGACTTTTAACATCAAAAACAATTTAATAAAAATCATAATAAAACAATTCAACTTTACTTGCCCAATTTTTGTTGTAGGTGACTCGTCGTTGTTCGAATACGATCGTGATGTTGATGGTGACGACGAGCTTGCTGCGTCATCGAAACTGGCCGTACTTCCGGCGCTGCAATATCCAATTGAACACTGTAGTGGGGAATACCGCGGCGGTATTGGTGGCGAAGTTTGCAACGACGGACTATTGTAAGCAGTAGAAGTAAGTGGCAGCATTGAAGGTGGAACTTGAACTCGAAGATTTGTTTTGCTGTTGTACGATTTGCTATAAGCTGTTAGCATTTCGGACAACCGAGCTGTTGCGACTTGCTGCGGTGTTGCGGCACCTTAATTACATATATAATACACAACATGACAAAATATCCACATGAACTTATGTATTTGCTTGAGATATTTGATCCTAAAAGTGTCCAATAGAAGACACGAAGTCCAAATCAAACAATCCCAATTATTTTTAATAAACATGCATCACTGTTTAGAAAAACGATAGATGATGACTTATAGGTAAATATTCAAAAAATAATCAGAAATATTTTCAATTTATTGTAAATTCGTAGTAACTTATTGTGTTAAAATGACATATAACAAAAACAATGATACAATGTCAGTGATATCAGAAAACTTTTCCAACAAGATACACATATTGATATTGTATCATATGTTTCAACATGAAAACTGCACCAAACAATAATCTATCAAACGACTGACCCAAAACGGGATTATCTTGTGAAGTTTTCCACAAAATGCTATACAAATGAGTTTACATATCTGTCAGTCGTTAACCTCTGCGTCGCGGTAAATAGATTCTTTTAAAATTATGGTGAACAATCGATTCCGATGTGTCGCGGAACGTTCCCGCTCTATCTAGCATATATAGTATATAATTTTATAATAGTTTAATTATATAATAGTTTCTAAAATCTGAGTTTGTATTGCTTTGAACTAGCGCAAATACTGTAGTGATTATTTTCTGCCAATTCAATATATATCCTTCAGCGGAAGCAAAGATTTTCCTACAATCGACGTATAATATACAAACATATGAGTAAGCTGAATACTCCATTGGTCATACGGCGTTGATCAAGGTTTGTAAGAAGCAAACGGCACCTGAGAGTATACAGCGCATTAAATGAAAAAATGTTCGAACTACAGTTTATTTCATTCAACGATGTAAAATTTTTCGCATAATATTTCAGTATCACATGAACATAAGGAGTCAACGTTGACCTGAGTTCAGGCACGACGTACTCGGCGATTCGAATTAACAATTTTGCAATTTATTCAACCAGGTTAAATCCTAAATAAAAATACAGATTATATAATTTTAAGAAATATATATTTTTAATTCCATACGTGATCGAACTGGATGTAGATTGTCATCAGACTTCAAGTTAACTTGTATGGATTGTTGTTGAATAAATTTCATGCACTCATTGAAACCGGCGATAAATTGACTGACAGCCAGTGTATCAGAAGTTTCTAAATGTATAGAAACGTAAAACTCATTCATTCACTTATATATAATCACAAGCTCCCCACCCTTTCGGATCTATAATTTGACCGTTTTGTGTACACCATAACAATAACAGAATATAACAATTGATTTTCTGCTGCGGAATAGCAATAAAAACATTTTAGCTGCACGCCCTGAGTTCGCATGCCATATTTAGCTTGGAAACACTGACAACTCTAGTTAATAGTGTATCAGTCACTTTAAAGTTCAAAGGCAGCATGTAAATGTCCCAGCGAAATAGATCTACATGAAATCTATGTTCAATGGTGGTTCACACTCCTAGTAGTAGGGATCCCCGTGTTCAACTTCTTACTGCTTTCTACGAACATTTTTACTACAGCAGTATATAAGGTCATGGCGACATTTGTATGCCAAGAAAAGCAAACTAGAGGAAGCGGCGTTCAGATACAGTACAGCGTCAAACATAGAACTTGCGCTATTATTAGTAAACCAGAATATACCAATTAGAATATTAAATATAAAGTTGTGGGGCCAAGAAAATGTCTAGTTAAAGCTTGACAAACGTTCACTGGGACCATTTCAGGAGTTTAAATCACCAAGACGTCCTTTTGGTGAAACACATGCTCGCATACTTGTGTTTTTGTGGAGATTTATACTTCAACATGTTGCATTTCATGACCTCATTGTGGTTGTAATATTTTCCAGTGTTTTATAAATACTCTATACTCGAACTCAAAATTTGATTGATCGGAAGACGGATTACCTCTTTCTTATAATTACCTGCTTTGCAAAGGCAATGTTTATTAAGCATAACATGGTTTAAGACAAGGTATTTAAATCTATTGTCATGCTCAACGCTTTTAGCTTGCGATTTTCCGAAATATTTGTATTAAAAAGGACGAATTCTAGTGGTACAGCGGAGCATCTAGCGAAATCACAGTGCACCATCGTTGCATCCGTTGAATTCAAAAATGCTACAAGTTTTATTAGTATTCTGAGCTTCTCTTGACGCAAAAAAGAACCTATTGGAAAGCGGCACTGTCCAGAAACTAATAATTTGTAGCATTTTTAATTTAACGATGATGCAACAATGGTGCGCTGTGTTTTCAGCAGGACCACTAGGTTTCTTCTGTTTATAAAGATTTCAGAATATTGTAAGCTAGAAGCTTTGAGCATGATTTACTTCTAAAACTGAAACTAAAAGTAAAACTATAAACTTTAATTTTAAACAAACCAATTTATATATTTGGTAAATAGCTACAATAACTTCTAAACTGCGTTACTTAATACGATATGTTCTGTTTAAAATGGCATTGCGTAAAATTTTAAATTCGGTTCACAAGTATCCATCTAAATAGTAAGTTATTTATCTATATGGGTTTACACACACTAAAACATAAAAATCTATTTAGAAAGCTGACATAAACATCATCGAAGCTAAACAATTTATATTTCCAACAATATTGCAAATTGCAAATTTTTATAATTAAGTAAACTTTTTACAAACAATTTTTAAATGTTGAATACTTGTATCCAATAGTGTAGGTTAAATCTATGTGAATGTTACTATATTCTCTGATTACCAGCTGCAAGCCGAAATAAAAGTTCTTTGTAAAATGGTTCTATTGTAGGCCAAATGTATGCTAATCGAGTACGCGCGAAATGTGTTTGAAACATTGAGTTCGAGTCAGGATATTGTGAAATCGTCATTTTATGGACGCTTCTGACAAATCTCATTATGTTCAATGGAATTGAGTTACGCATAAGCATTGTCACATCGTGTTATCTGTTACGTCAAAAATTGTTTGTAGATGTACTATAATGAAGCCGGGCATTATTCTATATTTGCCAAATGATTTCAATGGATTTCTGCCGGTGATATACGTTTAGCATTTTTGTAAGCGAAATGACAAATTAAAAATCAAGCATCTGATGCATTATTACTCAAATTTTCCAAATAATACACTCTAATAATTCAATACAGAAATTATCATCCACTTTTTACGTTACACAGAAAATGTTTATCTTTTTATATATAAAATTATACGTATTAAGGAGGAAAAATTCATAAACTTTAGCCCTATTTTTGGAAAATATACCGCTAATACGGAACCGAATTAGTAGAAAATTAGCCCTGTTTTCAACATTCAGGCCAGCGATACTGTGTCATGTTTTATAAAATAGATACGCGGTCGTAGCAATCCAGGACCAAAACATCTTTGTCATCGTAAGTACATAGCTGTTTTCTATTGTAATGGCGATGTTTCTTTCATATCCGTGTCTTGACATTCATACATAGCATTCGTTTTCCACTTCACGAGCTCTGGAAGTGCTTATTTCGACGCTGTTACGTATTATCCTTGGTTCTATCAATCTTGCGAAAATCTCCAACGAATTCACTCCTCATTTATGCAAAGTCTCAGGGTCTTGTTACTACTTGTTGCCACGGAAGCAGCAGTGCGCCTATTTTTGTTCCCAACTATTTTTATCATGAATTGCTGTGTGACCGTCGCCTAGGCTTTTGGGGTTGGGAGCAAGAGACATGGCCGTGTAACCCCTCGAAATGCGGCTCGTAGGGAGATAAACGCGAACCACCCCCTCCCGTCTCGGCAAATCAGGTCTAAAGTTCGCTATAAGGGCACCAAGCCGATACCTGCGTCTATACTCTCGTCCAACGCCACTGTTGCTCGCCTCTCTATAAATTAGAGTTGAATTTTACGTTATATCGGTGATTTTTTTGCATCAGTGCGTAGTGTAATGCGCCGGATCACAGTAAATCGCTGAACATCGAGGTCTCTGTATTATGTTGCGGTGTTCGGGAACCGATAGACGGCCTTGGTATACCAAGGTAGAGCACTACGCGGAATCATATTCGAATAACGCAAACGGTAATTGTTGTTTATCTCTGCTCAACATCTCCTATCTCTGCGAGGCAAGTAACCACCATCCTTATTTAGAGTCGCGTTATGGTGATGCTCATATCCGATGATAATATCCTCACAGCTACAACCAAGGGGCGACTCTTGCGCGCGTGATTTGGGAACACAAATTGTTTAGGCTCCAGCTTAGTGGTAGTCTGCCTGATCGACGTATCTTTGCACCGGCTACACCCACACTTGCCAGGGTACCGGTTAATCCGGGGAACCTTTCGCTTACTATAGTAGTGGTCCCACGTTAGCGGCGAACGCTCACCCTAAATCTTGTAACGTCTTCGGCCCGGCAGCATTGACAGTGATCGGGTAGCTCAAGTTTCTCGCCCATATCCGATGTAAACACGTTGCTATCGTAATGCCCACGTAGGTGTGGATTGCACCCATATGCTAAGGAAGACGAGCCCCGCGTTCGGTTACAAGTATAAGCTAGTTACTATAAATCACCGCGCAGTAAAGCTACTACATATCATCGTACAAAATATAAGGTTGCTGTACGTCATCAGCCAAAATATCCCGCTATACCGTCGTATTAAGTCACTACGCGCGGAGCAGCTACATAGCAACATGTTGCCGTTAAATTTCTCCCAGATTTGCGATCGGTATTAAATAAATATCTCCGTATCGCCGGTTTGATCGTAGACGCTGATAACGCGATAAAGAGAGCTCAAGAACCTGCCGTACTGACATCGACTAGATAAAGAGAGCCTCGGAATATAAGCAAGTAAGCTGTACACCTGTCGACAGAGAATAATCTTCATTACGGGGCATGCAAGCATTTTCTATAACGGAGAGCGTCAGTGCTGCGGTCACATAAAACCTGACTGTGCAGACTGGTGACATAAGAGAACTGCCCACTTCGAAACACCTGTCCAGAAGGGACATTTATGCCGGGTTTAGAAGGTAATGCGTCAACCTACCGCAATGGGGCACCCAGTCAAAGCGAGCAGTGGAGGGGCTATCGTACAACACTAGCGGCCTGGGCATTCTGTCCCTGTGGAGTAGTTTGAGGAAGTCACGTTCCACCGGCCCGCTACACTATAATGCGGGTGCGTCTTATTAAACTCCCAATGTTGTTCATACACCAAGGGTATAGGCGCAGGTAGCGGAGTTACCACATGAGTGTTTGATTCCTAAGTCTATTCTCCCTGAGGTTACACAAATACCCAGCCCACCTTGTGGAATATTTTAGCACATATGAGCAAAATTAAAAAAAAATTAAGACAGAATGGGGCAAACTATGGGGAAAACTGGGAAGGCCGGGGAAAATTTCTGGTTACCTACCTGGCTTACCCCCCCCCATGCCGCCCATTCCCACCCCCGTCGATAAATTATATACCCCAGAAGCCGATCGCTTTCGACACTTATGCACTACAGTTAATAAATGAAATAGGAAGATCCAGCTTACTAAAAAGTTATTTTATTAAAAAAACAATAGGCTAACATTGAAAATATTCGTAGGATGCCTATGTACATATTGATCATTCTTACTTGTATCATGTTGACTTCTAAGAGAATTAAGGTACTGCACGGTCATCTCAAGTATATCAGCTTTTTCCCACTTTGTATGGCCTGAGGTCTGAAATAATATATCTACGTGTCGATGATACAATCAGATTTGTTAATGATATGTCAAGTGATAAACATTTCACAATTCAAAACAAGAAGATCCTATTGCATATGGAAAATACACATTTTATAAAGAGAAAAGTATATGAAAATAGTCCTGAACTTCACACATTAGAAATAGATAGTTTCAGAATTTTAATTTGTATATAATTTTTTCGTGGATTTCTGTAAAATATATCCTGAAATTCATTTTTAGAATCTTGCAAAACTTATTTATAACCTTAAAAAATATATATTTTTATATAAGATAAGATTTTTAAGGGATTAAAACCTTTACAAGCAACGAAATGCACAGAAATAAACATTTCTTAAAATATTTCGTAAAATTAATAATTTTGATAAAAGTTAGAAATTCATTTTCTATAAAAAACTGTTTTGATCTCAAAATCAACTTAGTTTCTAACCTAAGACCCACATTTTTGAATGTTTCAAAGAATGAAATCTTTTTTTGTTTTTATGTGTTTACAGCTGATTATAAAAACGTAATGAGCTTTTCAGAATCTATTTCTTTTGAATATTTTTAAAATATTATTTAGCTATTTCAATTCCAATCGCAGATGACATTTTAGTCAATGCTTCTCATACAGATCCTGCTGTCGTTACAGCTGCCTTTAATACGGGACCATGTGTACCACAATCTCGGCGAGATATAGGGTATGGCGGTCTAGTTTCTCAATTTCGTTTCACGCTGGTCCTACGCCGCAATGCAGTCTTCCTCTCTAGTACTATGAAAATTCTTGGGGTGACCAAACGCTCCACTTGACCCAAACTGAATTACCAGCCTGCCACAATAACCTTGGATACTTCTATTTTCTAAATTTCTAAAGCTCAACAGCTCTGAATTTATGGTCATCTCACTTGAAAAATCTTTGTTGTAAATCCATTTAGAAGATATTTTCGCTTCTATATTGTGTTAATACTGTATATACAAGCAATATTACGGCCACACTTTTAGATTACGTGGTCGATACACTATGTGGTATCGGCAAAATGCTCTTCAATAGGTTGTAACGGCATCAAAACAGAGCTGTGAGGATTATGCTCGGTTCGCATTTCCTACATGATGTTTCTAAGAAGGTGATCCAGATTTAACCAATACAAACAAATTTTTAGACGTAATTTCAGGATGGCGCGTATTAATTATAAACTATGCAAAGATACATGGTCGACACCGAAAGCGAGTAAGCTTTTCGGCAGTGCTTGCTCACTTAAATTCAGGGCCGGCGTTAAAATTATGATTGGGCTCCTCCAAACTATGGTGTGAGTAATTCCAAAGTGGCTGCACTTGTCACCCATAGTATTTCATTATCAGATAGAAAACACTAAAAAAATTTTCTGGAATCAATTTCCTGGTCGAACTAACTGAAAATTTACACTACGTAATGTGTGGGTCGCCCGTCAAGGAGTATAGCGGTTGCAAATTTGAAAAGACAGAACAGAACTCGTATCTGCATGTATATATTTCACGTGGCTTTATGCGCTATGTGCAAAACAAAAATTCAATATTGTTAGAGGCTCCTTGTTAAGTGAATACCCCCAGAGTTTGGGATGCGTAGGGCCCTAATGCCGGCTCTACTAGGGTTGCAACCTCAATAGACATTATCAACGTTCCCTGTAGTAGTGTCAGCGACTCATGCTTCCAAGTTACCAGCTACCTTTCAACTTCGTGTAATGTTATCATTTTAATGCTCTTAATAACGGAGAGCACAGTACTTGAATTGGGTTTAATATCTCTACTATTAATCAACCCAAACGTGTAGCTGTTAAATATTGTGTTTTACGTCGCCAACGAATAACAACGATCCACAAATTTGTACCAACAACCACTTCCATTAATAACTCTGATAAAATAAAATACTAAAAATTATTCCAACCGATTTTTTAAGTGAATCGATAAGTATTTGCTTTAGTTCGTTGAGGCTTTTGTTAATTCTTGCTCGGCGGCGTTTTTCCATTAATGGTTTATTTGACTGAAAACATACAAAAATAAACAGTCATCACCTGAATTTCGCAGAATTAAAGATAAGTGAATATATAGTGAAGATAAGTGCTCAGATACAAATGAACTTTAAAACTTTTCATAATTTACGACAGTGGCGTGTAATAATACGGTATTTTCATTTTGAAAACGGAATTTTTGATATCGTACCATAATTTGTGGTCATATGGAGTCTTTGTAAGAATTGTGAGAATATATTGTGATAATATCGAGTCTAATCGTGGTATGTATGTTGCTCATATTATATTGCTTTAGGGAATCCATATTTTAAGCAGACTTTTAAATTCCCCTAACCTTTGATAAATATAGCTATTTTGATTCTAG
This sequence comes from Trileptium ribeirensis, assembly GCA_030248225.1. Lineage (NCBI taxonomy): Eukaryota > Metazoa > Nematoda > Enoplea > Enoplida > Thoracostomopsidae > Trileptium > Trileptium ribeirensis. The sequence goes on from JASANE010027211.1 coordinate 15,890, forward strand.
ACGATTCGGCTACGCTTTTACGAATTTGAAAAAAAACAATCTGGACCTAAAATTAATTATTGAAAATTCAAATGTTGTTCCAAATTTCACTGGACACCCTAAATATCAGTGCACATATCATATTATAGCTTCCGTATGATACTGAAAAGATAATTATTTGCATCAATTTTTTTTACAATTGACCATTTTTGAAGCTCACATGCTAGTTTAGGAAATCAGAAAATGTGAGTGTTTTTTTTTAATTTTTCTACAACATGTGAACAAGTTCTCCGCTATCATCCTTCCCCCCCCTCGACCTTCATCCTCTCTATCCAAATTTTTTCCAGCCTTTTCCACTTTTGTTCCGTCTCCGGCTACCGATTTTGTATCAAATTTGCTAATTAAAAATGGTTTTGGTAATGAGCAAATATGTCACAAAAGTTGGGGAAGGATGACAGCGCCAAAGTCGAGAAGACAGGACGAAAATTGCGAGGATAGGACGAACGTAGGTAATCTGTTCTTAGACCCCCAAAAGTGAGACAAGTGGCGCAAAACTCAACAACGTCAAAATCAGGCGTATATTACGCAATGCGGCATGAACGTCACAACTATTCTTCAAAGATGTCTTCACAGACTTTTAGTGACATGTATTAATCAAGGTTGAAGTCTGATAAATTGTGACGGGTGACACTTCGCTTGTCACAAATATCGCTTCAGAAAGGCTTGTGCAGCTATGGTACTGTACAAAATGTGTCCACAATGTCAGTTTCTATTTCCATACGTAGCGCATATGCTCATAGGGCGAGAGAGGGCGATGTTGGTGTTAGCCTTTTCTGCTCCTGAGGCATCGGACAGCCCCATCTTGGTGCGACACGTCGGTCCACACCCGTGTTCCATCTCCTCTAGTGACGCCGTAGGCGCCGAACACACTCGTTATCTTTCTGCCCAGCCTATCGGCTGAACCGCATGAAAGGCACAGTGCCAACTTCCGCCGACTGCCCGGCTACCCGAGTCCTGGAACTTGGGACCTCGAACATATGTGAATAAAATATTAGTGGTGTAGTTTCGTACTTATTTCACCTTGATTAGGACAAATAATGTTATATTTATTTGCCCACGACTGCTGATATAAAACCCAGCAAGCTGACAATAAAAAGAATTCCAGGCTCAATTTCCGTTAGCAATAATATCATCATCATGTTTTATAAGCAATAGCATCGTTAAATACATTCTGGGTAATGGAACGTTCTGTCAGTTACTGATTATCTTGCTAGTAATGAAAAATTTTCACTGCATATAAGTAAGATTATTAATGAAAGTAAATGTGGGATAACATCTTGTGACATTAAATCATGATTTCTAAATTCCTGTGTTCTAGTTCTCTTCAAACTAAATGGACATGGAAAATACCCGCACTGATATATTTGCGTTGAAGGTTTAATGGTTCTTTTCCACTATCCCCAGCCCGAATTTGGTCAATTTTGAAGAAACATAGCTGATTTTGGTACCAATCAATTCAGCTCGACGAGCTGGTTCAGTTCCCACTTTCCTGAAATTTTTTTCGATTTTTAAGGTCCCAATGGTGCCCCTTCGGAAACCAAGAATTTTTTCTTCTGAATATGGTGATATTGGATACCATTCGACTCGGCTTGATAAGAGAAATTTACTGGTGTGTAGTTTACGCCACCGTTAGAAAGTTATAAGGGTTCAACTAGCCCTGAGGGGTGAAACTATAATGCAGGCCATGCCGTTCTCGCTATACTAAACCTAAGCATTAGTCTTAGCCTAAGCTAAAGTCCTCATATGAGACATACACCAAATATTCCGAAGAAGAAAATTGGAAAAAATAAAAAATTCAGGAACGTGGGTAAAATGAGTATTTTCTAAACCAGCTCGTCTGAATCAGCTGGTACCAAAATCAGCTATGTATCTGCAAAATTGACCAAATTCGGGCAATGGGGGATAATGGAAAAGAACCGGTTTAATTCGCTCAGATGAATGTTTTGCTTGCAATAAGGGTCGAAAAAATTTTGGAAGACCAAAGCACGACAGCAAATTTACTACAGCAATAATAAAAATAAAAACTATACCTTTCTGATATCAGAGCTAGTGACTCGATATTCATCCATTAAAGTGATATTTATTTTAGTTTATAACAAGTAACCGTAACTCGAACAATATTAACAGGAATGGTAAATTTGTTTGCGCTATTAAGCTTGATCCATAAGAGGTCTTTATTCAATAGGTTATTCTTTTCACCAGTTCGTGAACATATGAAATTTTATTCTAATAAAATAAGAAAAAGCTTTTCTGATATTAAGAAAAATTAGGGAAAACAGGCACAAATTGGCAAAAATTAGGGAACAATTTAGCCAAAAATGGAGAAAAATCGAAAGAATGGAGGAAATTAAGCAACCAATATTCGGATAATTATAAATTTTCAGAATTTCAACATTACACACCTCTACGCTACCCGCCCCTCAAACCGGCTACCCCCCTTGTACCAAGGACCTTTAGCTTATATGACGTTACCGGATATATATCACAGTTGACAAATTACCGAGCTACCAGTGCAACAAGAAATATATATTTAATATATATACATTTAAATATTTTGATTTGGGATTAATATGTATCGCGCCGATATAATACAAGCGATACGTGACGTGATTATATAAATTTGACATAATGTGTCACTTCTAGGGGCCGGATGTCAGGGGTGTTGCAAGAGGGGGGCAGGGACGCGCCACCAACTTTTGGCTGACAAACGTGAAAAACTAACTGATGGGGTAATAACGAAATGATTGTTAAACGACCAATCCCAGCCACTTTTTTGCTGGTTCCCTTTGCTTTTGAAGAGCTTGCGGGGACCCTGCTAGTTGTTATATCTTTAGAAAATAACACCTTAAAACGGGGGCTCCCGGGAACCGGAAACCCCCTGACTTAAGCTTATTTAATATAAGGCTGCAGTTTATCAACCTTAGTTTAAGCTAACAATAAGGCTTAGGCTTAGTATGTCGAGAACGGCATTTTAAGCGGTTCACTTCAACCTCTAAATATTACATTGGCCAATTGAATATATGAAAATGTCGTAAGGTTTGGGTTACGTAGCTTGATAAACCTAACATTAGGCCTGGACATTACGCGCCTTTTTACACGCCCCAGGGAGCCACCGAGTTCCGATAGTAGAACCACAGATATCAGGAATAATTGTCTAAAACATAAAAACTTATATAACAGCACTTAAACTCAGCCAAGCTATGTGTGACACATGTAAGGGTGCCACAAATTTTATAAAGGCGGCACTGCCTAGCAGCATTGCTATTTATAATGTCCCAAATATTCCTATAAAACACTTGTGGATTAAGGGCAATTTAAATATTGTATTATTAACTAAATCTGAAAGAACGAACAGTTGATAAATAAAAGCGTATCTGCAACTCTGTAGCAAGCTGTTGCAGCCACCAACCTTAAATTCTACAGTCAAACTTTTTCATTATTGTCACTGTAATTATTAGTCACAAGATTTGGAAACAAGTTTTTTTGTTTCTTCGAAACTGAAATAAACATAGTTTTAAGGAGAAAAAAATTCATATTTCCAACGACAGCAAACGTAAAATGGGCAACAAAACAAAATTTTGTTCCAAGCTTTCTATGAAATTTGCAACTTGGAAACAAATAAAAGAATTCAGCTGTCGTCTTCTACGAACAAGGGATGACCGACAAATCGCTATCTAGCGTCACTGCTTAAACTAACAGCAATAATAATGTTCAAATCAACTGCAGAATTACACTGTCCACAAAACAAGAGTTGTGTGCAGAGATGGAGCGCGCTTCTCAAAAGCAAAAACGCTTGAAAGTGGGAGTGCACCCAATAGTGGGGTGTGAAAGGTGCGGGAGCCACGTTCTGGAAACTCCGTTGAGCGAAAAGTGAGGTGAGCGAGTCGGCCACCCTTTTTCAACGCGCCGGACTGTGTGGTAATAAATATGACAGCAATCAGCAACGAACCCTGCTTAGTGTATAAATGTTTGTTGTGAGTTTAACTTTTGACTTTACTACTGCGCGATAATAATAGTGTGAATAATTCTTTGTTCATCCGCGCGACAACCTTAAACTCAATATGGCAGCTGTTGTGTTACGCTAGTACCTCAGTTCAAATGGTATCATTTTAATAGCTTAAGTTAAATATAACTTGGGACTCGATGCCACGCTCTCCAATTCAATGTATTAAATAAGAAAACTGTCATTCCATATTGCTTACAACGTCATGCAATAAATGTCATTTTGTTGTACATTAAAAGATGTGATCACTTATAAACACACTTTAAAGCTGAAGGGGTAGATAAATTTTGTCCACCAAAAATAAAAATTACTGGGTACGTAAAATTTAATAACTCCCGCAAATTTTCAAAATGCTGGGTAATTACCGTCTATCAAGGCCAACACCTAAAAATTATTGGATGAATAGATTTTAGTAACACCTACATATTTTTGACAAAATTTCTACGAAAGTTTTTACCCTTCCCATTCGGTATTGAAGTGGATGATCTATAAATCAGACTGCACGTAAAACTTTAAATTGTTTTAGGATCATTTGTTACAAAATGCAATTTTCTACAAGTTTTACATTATAGATTCAAATTGATACAAAATACGTGCCGATGGTAAGTAGGTCGCTACCCCTCCCCACCCTAAAGCAGGCGGCTGAAACTTGGTTTATGAACAAAGTTGGATTACTGGGAACGAATCAGCGAATTATTTTGCTGTATAGGCAAGGGACGTTAAGCTATTAGGCTCACCAATTTGCTGATGGCATTTATAAAGCATGTCAACATGTGTTTACTAGTGTCGCAGCGGCATATTCGTGTTGCATTTTCGTAAACTATAAATAAACTTTAAATGTTATCTAGGTTCGTAACTTTTTTAAATTGTCTGTAGTTCTGTTTCACCTTTACACTAATCAATTTGATGACCATAACACACCTTAAAATGGATAAAGTTAATTTTCACTTTCTAGCTCACCCTTCGCTGCGTTCAGTACTATTGCAACAATAGGAAATTTTAAATATCATGCCCGACTAAATATGGCAGTTGGGTCAGATTTTCCAACTCGCTCGACCGGACTTGATCACACTATATAAAGCTACATGCTAGAAATCGGAAATCAATTATATTAACAAAATTATGAAAACATTTCAACACAGAATTCATCATAAATTCAAAAACAGTAAAATTTTATGCTGTGAGGGTTTTATAGTATTTGTGCATAGTTTTATAGTTTTATAGTTATAGCAAAATTTTATGTATTTTATACTTTATTGTAGCATAGCGGTAACTATTTATACAAACGAAAATTCTTGCCCAATCTCAGGGTACATAACAATAAGTATATATTTATTGTTATTAGACGTGATAATAGGTTGGAATTGTCTTTGATTTCATGATTCCTCACAGTATAGTTTTCGTAAAACACGGGGTCAACCACACTACAGCTGCTAAAAAGATAAAAGATGCAATTGGCACTAGGTGACAATCCGGGTTGTTATGCCGAAGCATTGTGTGGAGGCTGGCCGTGATAATTGCCCATTACACCACCCATCATCTTATCCGCCTAGACCAAAGTCTAGTACCTGTTTAACGCATAGGTACTGCGAAGCAATTGTGGCTGAGTCCCTTGCCCAAGGAGATTAGCGCGACCACTGGATTCGAACTCCCGACTTCGCGATTATGAAGCAGGCACTCTAACCACTCGGCCACGCCGCCACGTTACAGCTGCTAAGTGTGTGTAAATACGTAGTCCACGACACATTCGGCCTTTGGAAAATCGAAACTATATATTCCGGCAATACGGAATGTTTGAGCACTGTCGCCTGTAAAATAATGCAAGTTACAGGGCTCAGTTAAAATCCGAAAAGGTTATTACAGTGTTTGCAGAATTATTTTCAGTTTCAAAAGCAGCTTTACGTGAAAGAAATTGAGATAACATAAGCAATTTACCGAAAAGTATGCTAAGTCATAAGTTATTTTATCCTATTTTTATAACTAAAGCAACCATCGACATGTATTATATTGTTGAGACCTCTCTTACAATATTGAATCTATTATCCTACTGTCAGCCGTACGTATGGAAGCCGCGTGCTTTTCTATTCAAGGTAATAAACCTACCTTTACGGATATGATCATACCTATTTGCATTCCTTCTATATTTGTGTCATGGGCAACATGGCATGTCAGTTTATGGCCAACGTAATATATTACTAACGTTGAACAAGAAAGGCAATGTTAATACTGCTACAGTCAGTGTATTAATAATGAATCCATCAGGAAGGCAGGTTGAATCCCGCGTGTTTTGTGGAATGTCTACTGAAATTTAATGTTCTGACCTTTTTTAATCCAAATATAATTAGAATAATAAATTGTTAAAATCAGCCTGCGCTATAATGTTACGGTCCAACTTCCTGATTGTCTAGGCCGCATTCGTATATATTAAACATTACGCCACACACAAGCATGACAGATTTAAATGACGAAAATGGTACGCTGTGATACAAAATAACAATAGGTAACAATGAAGAAATTCAAACAGGATACGCTAGATTATGAAGCACCATTCCAGACAACAAGGACTAACTCTTCTTATTCGTGCCACTTAGCACTTAAAATACGTCAGGATGCATACGCACGAAAGGAAAACGCCGCTGAATAATAAAACTATTACGTGCTTCTTTGTTGGTCAGCAGTTTAGTGACACTTCGCTCGCTCAACATTTGGCAAGCGAGAATTGTCACAATGCGATTTTGATACGTATTTCAATTTACTTAATCCGGCTTTGCATCACTAAATACCACAACCACAAAAGGTTTCGTTACGAGGATTTCTGTTCCTGCAAATGATTTAATCCTATTTTAAGCATACTCCGACATCATGTAACTTTTGAAAGCATATATTCAGTCTTGGTTTTATTGATCCACAACAGATTCTATGCTAGTAGTACAACAACAAATGATTTTTGAATAACTATAATCGTTCAAGTTCGTTAAAATTATGCGTCACTTGCACAATTTCTATCCACGATATTCTTCTAATTCTTCTAATCTAACTCTATGCAGGTGTGCAACTTAGCTAGGACTTCGGAAAGTGTTAGTTTGCAACTACACCGTGATATAGTTCAATTATGCATGCATGTTTGGCGTAAAATTGCAATCATTTTAACACTACATTAAATATTCTACACAAAACTACTCAAGCTGGCCTAATTATAGTTCTTCATTTATAGTTTTACCATCGATAAAATTATTCTTTTGAACGTTTACCTCCACGTGAGCGGCCCAGTATTCACAATAAATGTAATCCCGCAAATGTGATTAGCCTTGAGTATGTTAATTTCATGATCGCCAAATACTAAACCGCACTTTGATACAGATGTAGACCCTACCTAAAATATCTTGAAGGATTATTATAACACAGTCATCTCTGGTGTAATCGTTTGAGGATTCGAATTTTCGGATGAACTGCGGTTATTAAAATTAAAATATATTCCCAGTACCGATGGGCGTTTAGTGCACTAAATTCGACAAAAATACGCAATGGTTGCACTAAATCCACAGCTTTATGGAATAGAAACAAAATCTGTTATGCTACTTTACCGCAAAGATACAGTGACCTGGGTTTGCCTGTTACTACTTTTGGTTATGGCCAAGCTAAGCTGAAGTTTGCGACGCCGACAGTCCAAAGGAATTTCTGCTCGTTTCTGTATTATAATCTTGTGGCGACTGGTATAATGGCAGTTTAATTCATAGCTAGTCATGAACATTTCGCTTCAGATTTTGCTTTTGATCTTCTTTTTTGTCTCTGCCTTTTCAAATATTAAGGTCCGATAGTTTTAACAGTAGTTGGGAACTCACCAAACTAGGCGTTTAAGATATGTAATTTTGAAGCTAACATAATAGTTTATATTGTCGCCAGAGTAGGGATTCGAATACACGACATCAGTCTTTCTGTCAGCTCACTTGTCACATTAGAATGTAATTGTTTTTATATTAATAATTACCGTAACCACATAGGATTGACCGATTTACCTGTAAAACCATTGTCAAACATAAAAGAGAATACTTTATCAATTACTCGTTAAGAGTTCACGCGCTTCCACTAAAATCTACGCCTTTTCCGGAAACGGAAAATAGGCATCTCTGTGACTGAACAACAGTAGTCTACATCCTCGGCCATAACTCACTGAATTTTCTTTGAAATCTGTGTCTGGTAACACGTAGCATAATGCTTTAGGTATTTTTAATAGTACATATAACTTCTACCAAAAACATATATACTACTGATGATTCGGATGTTGGCACATTGAAAACTACCTACCTGGCGCTTATCACAAGATATATATTTGGATCATAACTCGTGGTCCACGGTTTTGCTTATAATAAAGTGTAACACTGTGAACACAGGCACAACACCATGTCTAGAACACTTTTAGAGTTTCCTAAAGTTTCATATGAATATCTAACAGTTTTACCACGCTACATAAATTTTATGATTTCCTAGTTGACAAATGTCACAGTCATAAAATATATAAAATACTGGCTTCCGAAATAAATTAAGCAAAATCTTCGACACGTATTCATAAAAAGTTCAACAAACTAAAACCGAATTTGATATTTTTATAATAAAATTCGTCAAAATGTTTCGCGTTGTCTGAATACGTAGCAAATGTTCTGCATTTTTCGCCTTTAGCTATTTTTGTCTTTATTTTTTAAGTGCACGCTGTACAGTTAGTAACTCGATCATGCTGTTGTAAACTTTGTCTAACTGACTTACATCTTCATAAAACCAACTATTACAGCAGCTCAGCACGCTTCAAAATTATTATTACAACGTATTATAATGATGGTAAAGCTCAATTTGCACGACAAAATAATTGTCGTTGCAACAACAAAATTTGCTCTAAGGCCTCCTCTACATGTTTACCGACCGACACAGCGTAAATTTTCATAACTAAAATAACAACAGCAACGCATAAAAATGTCATTTTACAAACTTTCTGTTAACTAACTAACGATTTAACTAACAGACTTAACTAAATAAGTAATGAACGTATTTGAATAATGACGAATTGACTATCAAAAAAGAGACAGCGCGAAAAAATAGCGGAAGGATTTATAGTAACGAGCTTGACAACTTAATTGATTACACTGAATTATTTTCGAATTTTGATCTTTATTAAAGGCAGTGAAGTACTTTCTGAAAACTTTTTAACGCCAGATTCATGTCTAACAAAAGCATTTTTCTACGTAATACTGTTTTGGTATGTGCTGTGGCTATATTTGTTTTGCTGCAAAATTATTGCCATGTGTAGTTCGCAAACATGGATAATAAAAACTCTATGGCTAGCTCTTCACATTGTACTAAATATGGTAATGATAATTTATATCAAATGTAAACGGTTATATATACCAGTATATTTGCGAAAAGTTTTAAAAAACCGAGCACTTGCTCTGAAATTATAGTCCAATCTCCAGAAAACAACTGGAATACAACATACCAGAAGCGATTATTCGCATCGCAATACATTTGTTCATCGGCACTCGAAGAGCAAATTAGTTTAGTACATAAAGGATTAAAGTTTAGTTACAGACTCAGTTTCGTGTACCGTGAACTTGATGCATATCCATTTTAACTACGTATTAATCCCTGCACCAATTAATCGCTATCTGGTCATTTGCATAAAAAGTTTAACGTAGGTTAATGTCATGGCGTAGCTCCATCGTCTATCGTAAATTGAACTGCCCTATCTACGTCTTCTGTTGTGCGTTAAAGGTCAAATTTTTTCCTATCCACAAGCTTAGAACATGCTCAATAAACATACTAATTTTATCGATATCATAATACCATCTTATTGAATGAATCTGTTGCCTACTACCTCTTAAAGAATTACAAAAGCAATAAAAACATTAAAATGGAAATTAAATTGTTGAATTTTATCACCCAGAAATTGCAGAAAGCAGCAGTTGACGAAGGATGAAATTATAATCTGACACCACTTCATTTGAACAATGCATTCTACAACTCATAAACAAATGCAATAGATATACAGAAACTCCAGCTAAAATTACATACGGGCACGACATCCTCAAATGTACAGCCATTAGCAACTTGGTACCAATACAATTTTATTGTAAAATTTTTGAGTTTTATATCATTCAAACATTCACACTCATGGTCATCTTACTTGGGCTCTTAGTAAAATAATTAACCATTGGTTTCGTAAGTATGAAAGATTACTCCTGGTGCTGCTGTAGTGGATACTGCCCTAAAAATTTTAGACGCTAAAAAAGTATAAACGTACCGTCGGCATCTATTGTATTTATATAATATATTGGAATGGTTTCATACCGTTCCACGTGTGTGCAGTTTATACTCAATTTCTGTAAATTTTATACATCCAACAGGACCTATGTGTAAACTGCGTTCGAATAGCACAACTAAATACAGATGTGTGGTTGATTAAAATTTTCATAATTCGTAATCTAACTCAACAGTGCTAATGAAAAATACAGCAGGTATTGCAGAGTAACACTAGGCCAGGATTTTAGAATAAATTTAGTATTAGCAAAACCATTTTATATTAAAAAAGGTAAATTTGTACGCAATATCTATGTTCCTTCAGTTGAAATTATCACAACCAAAAATACATACAAGAATGCGTTTGCATTTTGCAGGCTTATATTTAAGATTTATGCGCACAAGGTTCATCGGCTTGCGAATGTGCCTGGTTTCAGCAGGGGCGTGGGTTCGCGGCGGCGGGCTGTGCTGAATTGAGTAACCATGGATTTTTTCATCTTTGCTATTTTTCCACATAATTCACTCAATTTATTTAATTTTCCATCATAAATTTAAAATTTTTCTCATAATTGCTAAAGTTGTTTAATATTTAAAGATGCAAGTTTAATGTCCAAATTCGATTCGCATAACATCATGGTAGGTAAAAATACATGCAAGAATTGATTAACGCAACAACCTAACGTTCTAATGCTTTCTCACTAATAAACAGATTATTACAGCCAAACATACTCTGTATGAACACTTAAAAAGACTCAAAGTCTTAAAATAGGAGCGAAATTGCATACCTCAAAATCAGGCACAAAAATGTCAAAAATGTCATCACAAAATTATTATAAGGACCTTTTAAACATCAATTTTATAAGGTTACAGGTTTAGTTGCACTGTTATTTATAAATTATTAAAACTAAGTAACCGTTGGCTAGCAGCAGCAAAGCAAAATTAAGAACTAAAAATAATTATATAGAAAATTAACTAAACGCAATCATTTATTTCAGAACATGCATAGCATGCCTTAGGTGTTTCCGTTCGCTGTCGCATAAAAAACGTACACGCTTAAAAGTTACGCAAACACATTTGCAGTTATCGACTACCTACCTAGCGCGTTATTATTATTACATTTTTATTAGTTTTAGCGTCTATATAGATAATTGTAACAATAAACAAACAGTGTAATAGGACTTTTTGCTTCTCTGTCAAATTTGTGACACTCTGTTAAAATTCACACTCTAAAAATTTTAATAAACGCTGCGCTAAAAGTTTGTTAATGACGAGTCTTCCCGCAGATTTTGCAGAGAAAAACACATACCATCGGACAATGAAAATATAAATCAATCTAATCTAAACAAGCAACTGCTAAAAATTTTACGATTATAAAATTCTTTAATTTTCAAAAAATATTAGTTATCCGGCGCATCGAATTGAATTTTATAATCCGCTGGAAATGTTATATTTTGTTGCTGTTTCAAGACAGGATTTAGAGAAATTAGACTCTGACCGAAAGCTTTGAAATTGCACAAAAATTGCATGATAATGCTCGCAGCATATTCATGTTTGCGTAAGTATCGCGCAATCTTATATATGCTTATACATGCTAGCAGCATATACATGCTTTTGTATGAATAAATATAACAGTAGTATTTATAGTTATAGTTGAATTGTTAAGTTCCGTCATTGTTTCTATGTCCTTTAGCAAAACTCTTCCCACATTCGTTTCACCGTGCAATGTTTGGAATGCAATAGAACATTTATGTCAAGTCTTGGGCGGAAAGCTGAATTTAAGGTCTTTATTAATAACAGTATTCAAAAAAGTATCCACAGTAGTGCTTTCAGTAAGGCGCTGTGGCTTGAACTATATGTTGCACAGGCTGACGCATATTCAAGGATTTGGATAAACCACCGCGCTATTACATTTGTTTTACTTACCTAATACAACCATGTGTACAAATCTCCTACCGCGCTACGAACGTAACCTGGCACACACACATTTGAATTTATACCCGCTGTGTTATTAATTGTGTTAAATTGGCTAAATGAATCATTTTGTGTTTTTGTCTAGACAACGGCCTCCACCGTAAATGATGTCAATTTATTATTCCCGGTGTATTTCAAGTTAGACTAGTGGTCATCATGATTTTAAAAAATTTGGGCCAAATTTTTTTGAAATGCTCAAAAATACCAAAAACACAGTTTATAACGTTTTGTCCAACTAATGTATTGTGAAGATTGAAAAATACTGCATAAGCTACTTCTTAAAATTACACTCTATATTATATTCAGCATTTCTACAAACAAATCTCTGTATTTCTATACCAAATGTAAGTATGGTTAATTTATTTACCAAAAAACATGTAACTATAAAACCACTTTGACATAAACCAAATGCAGCCAGTTACTGGTAGGAAAGGATCTGATGTACAAGGATATCGGCAAAATGAAAGCGCAAATCCGCAAATGGCAAAAGTTGCTTGGTGCATGCGATTTAAACTGTATCGGATTAGTCGAAACACGAAAGTGGCATACATGAGTCTAGGCGGTAAGGCGGATTGTAACCTAAGGCTCCGAGTTCCCCAAGCCATTATTACCCCCACCCTCCAAAGAAATTACCAATATTAGAGGAAAATAATGAAGTACTAAACATTTTGAAAATTTACCTTCCTGACTTACGTCTCTTCTCAGACCTGACCTCGACGCTGCGCGACGCCGGAAACATCTATCCAACCTAGGTCGATGGGCTTCGCTCATATGAAAAAGAAATGATGTACTGTATGCGCCAAGTCGTTTGGCTGGCGCTACAGTAGAGTGGAGGCTTCTTGCGCTGAATATTCTAGATTCGAATGTTATAACAGGAATTATATTTTTTGCGTCCATCGCTATAAATTATACACGGATAACCTTCTCGCTATCCATCGTGAAAAATATACTTGAGTGCAAATTTGAAGCTATTTTAGATCGATTGAAACCCGGCCTTATATGCATTTACAACTACACAGTTACACAAAGAAGCATGGGGGAATCGACATGGCTGTAAATTGCCATTCTACTTTATTATATATTTAGCAGTTAACAAATTACATTACATATTAACTTGGGCTTTTTATCACATTCCTATTGAACTTAACTGAGGAAATAATGTAGTAAATCCTCAAGTACTGCGATTCCAAACATTTGTTGGACGCAGAGGAGTTCGCGGTTTGTTTTTCCTCTGTCTACAAGTTTTGGCGATGATCGCGTGAAGTTGTTTGCCAAGGCGACATAACATGTAACCTTCTCAAGTTCCAGCGGCTTGGGCATTTAAACAAAAAAGTCATCACTGGTTTGACTATTATATTTTTGCCGAGGGATTTGAATATTTAATCGCCAATAAGTTATACGCTGCCTTCAAATTAAACAAAAATTTTTGCCTATCAAGTGGTATCCATTCGTTTATGTCGTTTATCGCATATGCGCTAAGGACGCGGGCTGGTCGAGTGCGCAATCAAAAAATTCTTCCTTCTCCCCAATTTTTCCTGATAGTTTTCGTCGTTGTCTTTCCAATTTTCAATCAATATTTCTCTTCCTAAATGCTGCAAATTTTCCGCACGCTTTGGCACGACATCTCGGCGCGGGTTCGGTAAATATAGTTTAGGGGTGTCCTACTCTTGCTAGTTACATACCCACACCCCGCCACTGCCTTCATGGGCACATAGAACTTTATTGGTATAATCTCATTTATGCATATTTCTTCTGAATTTACAAAACTGTAGAAATGCACATATGCTTCCAATTTCGTACTTTAGTCAACGTGTCTCGTAACGTTTGCTTTAATATTTCGCTAACAGCTATTAGTGTAATTATTTATGACCTCCTAGTGAGAATGAAGCTTTTAAAATTGTTAATAATTTTCTTTAGAAAGTTTTTTTAAACAACAGTTATTAAGAGGTTACGTAAAGAAGATAAATCGTTATCATTATTAGACATTTGGTGGGTGGCAAAATCATGGATAACTGTCTTGGTGGTAAGAAGAGCCAAACAAAAACCACAACTGTTGTTGCTCAATATATGCTACAATTTGTTAAAATATAACTCTGGAGCAAGAAAGTTGGTTGTGGTAGTAATTAAATATCTATATAAGTGTCGATAATACATGAACAATTATACCACTCTTTGGGTTAGTATATGCATCGGGGGCTTCCTTATTGGAACAAAAGATTACTAAAGTATGCTAGATAATTGTTTTGTGGTCATTAGTTGGCTTGAAGTTTTATAATCTAACCCCAGTTAGCCAATGGCTGATCTGGTTTGAAGGCTTACAAGCGATTCCGAGGCTAACAGATTAGAACAAAATAAAAAAAACAATAGTCAGTCGTACCCAACTTCTAATAGATAGGTACCAAGATTTCGGAAACGCAGCGGTTAACACTGTCCTAACGTTAGGACAAAAGCTAACGTAGTTTAATTATGTAAAAACCTAATACAACTGGGAGCTGCAAATAATCTAGGCAATCTAAAGTTAAATTATTAGACGATTTTCAGAGCAATAACTTCGTTAAGGAATGCTTGAATATGTGTCATTAATGTGTGTGTAGAGAACTACGCGCAGGCCGACGGGTTGCCGAGTTCCTCGCATTTACCCATTTACCGGCTCAGATCTTGAGCCCGCAGTTAGGGCTACCTGCAGGCAGCGGGAATCTGTAGAGCACGCAATCCTACATGCTCTCCAGTGAGCGCTACTGTCGAAATGACTAGGAAGTTTCTTTTACTGTCTCACAGTTATAGTAGCCCCCTTTAATGAGTGATGTCTTAAAACTTTTTATCACCTTATGTTGAAATTATTAGGTTATTGAATCGGAGAGAGCGAAGTGAGCGGAGTTTTCACTGTGAGTGCTGTAAAATGGAATGCTACAAAATCTTCTTTTCTCTGCTGTTGTCACTCATGCACATCGTTGGGTGGCGGGATTTTGACAAAATATTTTGTTCCATTGCAAAAGTATTGACGATGCTCTCTTTTAGTTGAACTCGAAAATCGCAAAAACTGGTTATCAAGCGCACTGCGCGAAATCAGACCATAAGGGACCAGTGTTTCGCAGGTGATTTTAGCGGCACAGCTTTCGTATTCCGGAATCAGCTCATCGGGATCTATAACTTTGCTGAGAACGCTTTTTGTTGGGGAGGTCCCTGGGCCGCTGCGTTCCCAAATACGTTTCGTCGACGTTTTGCTAGAAATGTTGATTTTTTTTATGTTTAGTCCCACAACAAGGGTCCGTTACCTTACCACGCATTCTGAATGCTATGGTATGATAATGTAGAGTCTTGACCAGATTAGAAGGATTTCATAATCCAAGAACCCGATATTCAATACGTAGTCTGTCTTCATTTATTTATTTATTTGTTGAGAATATGGCATAAAGAATGGTCTCTATATAAGGTTTTCGGTGCGCTGAATACGAGGATTTCGTAATCTAGTGTGCAGCACGAATATTCGTTCCTTTTTGAATGGCTCTCAGTTTGTTTAGGGTCGACGAACCCTATTTCAAGTATGTACTCTGTCTTATTTTGTTTCGTTATGTATTGCGTGAAGAGAACTAACAATGGCCTATATGTGCATATATATAGGGTTTTCGGTATGCTGAATGCGGTGGTTTGGTTATCTGAATAAAAAACGAATGTTTCATGCGTTTATAGTGCTTTCAATGAGTTTGCGGTCGACCGTCGGCGAAGCGAACCAATTTGCCGAATGAAATTCGCCTGTCGACACATATTTAGTAATGCATTATTTACTGCACCTGCACCTGAATCTTTGACGTTGACTCCACTTTCGAGGATGATGTGTGTGGGCTGCATGTGCAACAAGCTGTTAAGCTTCGTTAATTCTGAAGGGTCGCGAATGATACGTTACACTTAATCAAACCATACGTCCGCGCCTTTCGGGACAAATTCTGGCAGCTTGATCGATTTGACAACTTCAACTGCTGATTGTTGTGTGAGAAGTAGTCGTGCGATTGTTTATACCGCGTTCTCGTTGTCTGCACTTAGCAAGACCATGTCTTTATTTGCGATGGGTATTTTGAAATTTTTCACTTTGGCGGAGTATCGATAGAAGTTTTTTCATTTCTGCCCTTCGAAGGTAACGTCATTGCACTAGACTGGGATTTCATTCGAAGTACCTGGAAATGAGCACCAATAAGAGTAACGAAGTCACGTGGCATCAGCAGCTTATTGGCAAGACCAATCAAAAGTTCCGTGGATGTCTGGCCTGACCGCACACTTTGAAAAATTCGACGATCGCACCGTCGCTATGATTGTCACACGAAAAACACGGTGTTGAATTATTGTTGTTGACCGAAAGGTCCAGATAACTATGAGTAATAAGATCGTCATAAAATCTGTTAATTCCATTAATCGCTCGTGCGAATGGCGTTCCGTCGTTTTGCCCTAGGTACCGCCAATTGAGCTGTGTCTAAACCCCGTTGTCCCTGGACTATCTACTTATTTCCCCATCGGAAAACATGTAACCAGAGCGGCGAACTTACTGCCATCGTTGACTAGCTGCTTTCTCCGTCGGAAAAGGTGTAACCAGACTGACGAACTTATTACCATCGTTGCCCGTGCCGGACGCGTTGTCTTGAAAATGACCTGAGTGTAGCTGATGTACCCATCGCACTCATGATTAAAACCCAATATTGCCTTTTTTCGATCCGATAGAAGTGGCTTTGTGAATTGCTTGGGCGATGACACTGTTTTACGCCGAGTGGTTTGGCGTGCGAATTGTTTGCGCGTTGACACCGTTGTTTGACAGCGATTGATTTGGTTTGCGAATTATATGCGCGTTAACACCAGTAGCAACAGCACTGATTGAGTTGGAAATTAGCATTTCGATGAATTGACAGATGTACCGCCATGCACGGCAGGGTAAGCGCCGTGCACAGCAGGATACGACTGACAAGCCATTAATAAGCACGGTGATTCTAAGAATAAATGTTTATTCGTGCGTGCCGAACGCTTTATTCCCATAAGTACGAAATAATTTATCGTTGTCTTACATTTGCTTGATATGCGTTGCCGTTGCATGATTGAGTGTTGTTCGTCCAACGACTATTTTCGCGGAGGATTCTATTGTTTTGTTCGGTTCGACCAGCGAACCATCACGTCGTGTCCAGAAAATGAAAAAATCCACGAGAGATCGTACATTGGACCACCGGAGATTCGAAACCGGGTCTCTAGCTAGCAAGGCTACTGCGACACCACTACACCACAAATCGTGATGAACTCAAGTTGAAGCTGCCCTATAATCGCTAGAGTAGTGCGTCGTTGCATCCCACACCAGCGGATTTATTAAAAAGATTTAGGAGATCAAAGGATACATTTACTGCTAATTTCTCATCAACTACAAATATGCAATACATATATGTAGGTTGGACGCTGCACATACAAACAGAACAGTAATTAACATTTCTTACAAATCCATATTAATACACTTTTTACTTTGCAGTGCGATTTATGATATATAAGAAATTGATAATGCTGACATAAGCTCGAGTTAGGAAACAAAGTTTTTGTAACAGCACATTTTTCATTATCATTAAGCTTAATGTAATAATTGTTCATGGTCGAGATGCGCTTCCAGCTGCCATGCTGGAGCACGTGATCTGTCGCCATGCCTTTCCGGAAAGTTAATGCAGCACCGCCAGACCTAAACGAATGCAGAGATATATTCTTGGAAATATCCAAAACCGTAGACAGTTCAATAGATTTTTCCATGCACAGTTATAGGACATAGAAACACATAGCGGCAGAAAACCCCGAAAACGGGGAAACACAGGCCTAGTGACAGTTGCACCTGCTGGTTGCTGAAATCGTGCCTCACAGGACACAAACATAGAGTAAATATCCCAACCCCTGTGGAATTGGGCGATAACAGCATTTATACCGGCCATCAGATAATGCGTCTTAGAATGACGTATAAAGATATTTAATCGGTCAGGTGTAACCTCAACGTCACGGAGGGTTAAAGCTAAAGCCTATCACTCTCTCGAAACCTCGACAAGCAGGAAAGAAATAAAAACACCCATGCGAATATCACACAACGATACAATACGATTAACTGCCGAGCCAGACGCAGAAATACCGAAATCAGTATGGCAGGATTTGAAGAGACACCAGAAGGACAACGTCTCAGAGCAGTTTCGTAGCCAAGACGAGTCAGGTCATAGCAACGAATCTTAACATTTGAAATCTTGTGTACCCAGGCTAAAGCAATCCATACTATAGTAACAGTAGAACGCGACGTACCTGACTCGGCAAGAAACTTCATGTATTTGACAACCGTCTGAGCGGAAACCGCAAACCAGTTTGATCCAAGCCAAAGACGCAAACGAACTATCGCACTGCAATAAGCCGAAACGGTACCATTAAAGTTTGCAGCCAACAGAAAACTGCCAGTTTCAAATTCAGAAAATCGGCATGCTGTTGAATAAGACTTGCGGTACCAGAAAAATACATAAAAATAGTGGGTGGGGTGGCAAGATCAGAAAACAGACTCGAGCAGAGAAAACTTTGAGGTGAATTACATTATAACAAACCTGCTTAAAAACATGATACAGATGCAAAGCAGCATATAGCTAACAGCTGCTACGTGAAAAGCTACAGAAATATTTCCTACAAATCGAAACGGTACCAACTGGACGTTGCAGCCAACAGAAAACTGCCAGTTTCAGGCTCAGAAACATCGGCGTGCTGTTGAATAAGACTTGTGGTACCAGAAAAGAATACATAAAAAGAGTTGGTGGGGAGGCAAGATCAGAAAGCAGATTCGAGCAGAGAAAGCTTTGAGGTGAATTACATTATAACAAATCCGCTTAAAAACCTGATACAGATGCAAAGCAGCATATAGCTAACAGCTGCTACGTGAAAAGCTACAGTAATATTTCCTACAAATCGAAACGGTACCCACTGGACGTTGCAGCCAACAGAAAACTGCCAGTTTCAGGCTCAGAAACTTCGGCGTGCTGTTGAATAAGGCTTGTGGTACCAGAAAACAATACATAAAAAGAGTTGGTGGGGTGGCAAGAGCAGAAAGCAGACTCGAGCAGAGAAAGCTTTGAGGTGAATTACATTATAACAAATCCGCTTAAAAACCTGATACAGATGCAAAGCAGCACATAGCTAACAGCTGCTACGTGAAAAGCTACATTAATATTTCTTACAAATCTATATTAATACACTTTTCACTACGCAGTGCCATTTATGATATATGAGGAAAAATTAAAGCGCTGAGCAGATACGGAGCCGGAAAGCAATTAAAAGGGAGCTAATCCGACGGCCTAGTGTCTTTGCCGACAAACTGCCCTTCAAAATCAGAACTAGCGTCAGCAAAAATACATTGACCGCGAATGGGTGAAACAGGTCTGGCTCGCAGCTCGACTAAGAATGCCCAAAATACGATGACTGCCAAATAGGAACAACCAGAGTTCCCTCAGCCTGAGAACACTCTAAATGTCTAGGGTATCTCAGTATAAGATAAATGGGGAGCACTGACCAATTATTTTACCCTGACCAGGGTACGGACAGCGCATCAAACTGTACAAGTTTACAGTTTGACGGATTAGCGAACCGATCTATCGAATATGGATCCTAAACACGGTCTAGAAACTGAAAAACTTCCCAAGTAACTGCTCAATCATCACAGTCGTGAAAACAACTATAAAAATCGGCTAAAACATTTACGTGACGAGGTATCCACTCAAGTTCCAAACGGACTCAGTTCTTAATACATAAGGAATGCACACGTAAAGCAAAGTCACGTAGATCCTCCAACATGCTACCGTACCTTATCACAGAACATACCACCTGGTTGTCCGTGTACACTTTACCCAATATCTCATGTAATTTATGCGAAAAAACTTGCATGCCAAACTCAATAGCACGCGCTTCGCGATAAGCAGCACTGGCAGCTGCTTCGCTCGATTCCCAATTAACAACATCAACTGTCAGGTAATTTTCCAATAACATAACACCGCCTATGCTGCTGGCATTAGTCCAACACAGTACATTGGGAACACTATAGCGTAATAAACTCACAGGAGAAGATAATTCAATCGTGTTCCGCCAAAACTTTAATTCTTATCGAATATGACAATCAAGAACCGAAACAGAGTTCCAAGATTCCGCGTGGACAATAAACCTATGGATGCATCTACCGGGCCAAGCACGGGATCCGCGGAAATTATGCGACCCACTACTCTAACGACTTGGCGAGCTGATAGGGAAGAACCTGCAAGACAACTCTCTACCAATTTAACGATATTGCTGAGCTTTGCAGGAGGCAGAGACAGCTCAAACCTGTCTAAATCCAAATGAAACCCCAAGTATTTTAAACGCTGTTTAGGATACCAGACAGACTTATCGTTATCACAGAACCCCAACATAGACAAAATTTCCTTGCAATAATACGAGAACAGGAGAGTGAACGGGAAACTGTGAGCAGTGCCAAAACCGTCATCAATGTAGAACATAAACTTATAACTTTGCTTGCGAAAATATTTTACAAGAGGTCGAAGAAGTTTTGTGAACAGAAAAAGTACAAGCGAGAGACCAAACGGAAGTATAGTCTTTTAAAAAAATCGGGTTCTTCCTCCTAGGAACCAAGAAAACCCTAAGAATTTTTGAAAACTATATCTGACATGGAGATGATCATACCCTGATTTAATGTCAAAGCAAAACATGTAACCGTTGTGATAAATCATCTCGTTCGCTGTTCTCAAATCATCGGGACGAAATTTCGGTGGCGGTATGTACGGGTTCAGATATCTAAGGTCTATAATCAAACGCTTTTTGCCGGAAGCCGGAACCGCAACACAGAGTGGGCAGACCACCCAAGGCAGAGTTGAAATTTCTTGTATGAACCCCTCTCTTAGTAATTCCAGCAATGTCTGTTCCACAAAATTTCTGTCAGAAATCGCACAAACATTGTTGTTGAAAAATGCAGGTTGCAGATCTGTACAAAACGGGATAGAAAAACCATGTAACACCATATCCAAAACAAAAGGGTCTGTAGTAAACTGACGCCTAAACTGAATATTACGTTTTAAACGACATTTTATGCTAACAGAGTTTTGCAAAGAACCGGAATCGGACTTGCTCGAAAGAATATAAACATTACTGTTTGCTGCAAGAGGGTTGCTGATCATTGGAAAATCCGAAAAAACATTCGCTCTGCCAATGCCCATATCGTATACATTTGAAACATTGATGGTACATACGATCGGGGAATTTACAACGCTTCTTTAGCTGTAAATGGCCCAGGGAGCGAGCTAGGTGTGTATCGGTTGAATCGGAAGCGACGCGCTTCTTGCCGATAACCAATCGAAGTATAATGGGCGGAGCTCTTACTCTTGCTGACAGCTTGCCTTTTTTCTGAGCGAGCGGCGTAGATACATTTTTGGATTTTCTTAGCATCAGTCTCATCTTCGCCGATGTTGGAAGCACCCTCGCATGTCGCGGCCGCCTTCCAGCCGCCTTTGCTTGCAAACCGTATAAGCTTGATAAGATTTTTGACAATCATCAAACCTTGTTCGGCGAAACCGGATACCACGTCACCATCAATCGTATTGCTCGCATCGACTGAAGAAAGAGCTACTTGAATTTGGGAAAACAGACTGCCTAATTGGACGAGAACATCGGCTTGATGTGGAAGACCTTTATTGTCAAACCTGCTGTCGAGGGTTTACCCAGAATCTGCCCTAAGCTCTGCTTTGAGAATTTCACGGACCCGATCATCTGAGAGCGATTGAATAGTCGAAACTGGCGTATCACGACCCGTAGGCTATTGAGTAACAGACATATATAACGAAAGCGATTATCATAAAACCGACTCGAGCACAGAAAGCACTGACGTGAATTACATTATAACAAATCCGCTTAAATACCTGATACAAATGCAAAGCAGCATATAGCTAACAGCTGCTACGTGAAACGGTACATTTTAAAATCAAAAGTTTATTATATGAAGTACGACTTTATGACATAACGTAAAAATTTATTGAATATAAAGGTGAATTACGGTACACCATCAAACAACTGCTGTTTGAAATTACTTGAACTTCGATGTTGACATTTGAAACTTTGTGGATTGATATTTTACACTCTAAGTATCGTACGTGCTGTACACCATAATCCTAATACGACAGAACTAAGTTTAAGGAAAAACCCATACGATGGTTATGAATAAAATGTAAATATGCAGCGACAGACCTAACTATAATATAAGCTGCATTATGCTTGGACAAACCTGAAACTTAGATCTTGCAAATACGCCACAATGGCACATGTTTCCGCGTACTTTTGCAATGCTTTCGCGTACTTTTGCGATTACGTATTATTGTTCTATAAAAATATTATAAGTGAATCGGATTTCCGAAATTAAATTGTCAACATTCGGCCCTGGAGATTTAACAGAACCCCCTCAATATCAACCTTACATAAGATGATCTGGGAAAGCTGCAAATTCATTGGATAATAGCATAGTATATTGAAAAAGCGCAGTGTAAAATTGCAGAAAATGAATCATTCGTAGAACGTTGTGTTGTTCCGAAAATAGTCGGTAAACTCTAGATTTTTGGTTCAACTTGTGGATACGGATCATTATTATACGTCACGACGCCTATGTCAGATTTAAAGAGGTTTGTTTTCGTTTGAAAATAATTGTTATTGATACACAACAGTGCAGCAAATTACATCAGTTTTTTAAATCAAAAACAAACGATCTTTAGTGATAACCCAAACATTGGTATATGTTTATTTTCTCCCTGCACAATTTTATCACTTTTTTATAATGTTACTGCTTACAAATCGGTATTTATCGACCAATATATCGCAATTTGTATAAACAATCATTTGTTAGAGTTTGATTAGTTTTAGGCGACAGTTTGACATGCGACACACGAGTTATTTTATTTATTGATCGCCTTTAGTACAATAGATTTCATTAATTATTAACATGATATCATAAACTTCGTCGAAAATGGCGTATTCTATGCGATACAAATCGTTTCAAACAAAGTGGTGGATGCTTGAATTATAGTCACGTTACGTACGTATGATGAAAATTCCTCAAGATGTACTACGCTGATGATATAACTGTAGTAACTAAGTTTATAAGTGTCCAGTGGTTAAGTTGTATGTTAGTTATAAATGATATTCTTTGGTAACTAAGATTACAAGTTAGTACAAAACTAAATCATAAGTTAGTTAGTATAAATACACAGTGTTCCCCCCGCCAATAAAGCATAGGCAACAATTTCAAAGCCCCAGCACATCAAATAGGCATTTGATGTTTTAAATACCGCCAAAAGAATAGCATAAACTATGGTATACCCTCACCTCGTAACCGTAATAAAATAGTGTAACAAATCCGCAATAGCTTTCTTTTTTTTCACCGCATATGAGGGACCCAGGGGGAGATCGACGTCGCTCCAATGGGGGGGTGGTCCGAGTCTTAGGGTGGAAACTCCTTTCTCTTCCGCCTACTGTCTACTCGTCCGATCTACTGTCCGCAAGTTGCTGATAGGGCGAGTTTTTATGTTTGGAGTGAGCGCTAAAATCTAAATAACCGCATTAATTATTATATTCTTTAATATTTCTGCTGCCTTTATTGGATTTGTTTTATTTGTAGTATAAATTGTTGTTTGCCTATATAATTTGGAACGCATATGCTTTGCGTGACATGAGCTTAGGAACATCATGTTGTGTTACGGTCTTATACCTTAAGTTGTTTCTAGGATAATAACTGTAAACTTCAGTTCTAACTCAGTAGTGAGTATATACTAAGGCATAGGCGTCGATGGGGTAGTGTGGGACACCCCCCTCCCAAATTTCGGGTCACCCAAGCCATATCGGCCACACTACGAAGGCGCGCTGCGAAATATTCTGGCAAAATTTGGGTAAAAGTAGCAAAAATGTCGGTGGGAAGAAGGGCTATACCCCCTTTAGCACCTCCCTTCACCCGCCGACAGTCTACTCTCCCTAAGCACAACACCTATGACCATCCACACGTATGAGTGTGGCGCCGATTAAGCTTAATAATCTACGAGGATATCACCTTTGTCACAATTGTGTCGATGACTTGACATCATTTTTCTAGATCTACACCACTAAACTTCTAGTATAAAACAGTTTGTCAAATTCGATCCTCGTATGGATAAAAAAACTTTGACATTTGTAGCTAAAGAAACTTTTAAGACGTTTTACGTGATAATAGAATTTTTTACACAACCCGATGCATTTTCTTTTCTAATTAAACATTACAAGTTAAATTTAGGTTAATATTAAGATAAACATTACATTTCAATTACAACATTTGGAATTTCAAGTAAATGGATGCTAATAAACACAGTATATAAATAAATTACTATCATTTTGAATGTTTGAATAATTAGCACTAACTACGGAATATATTTACTGGTTACTTAACAAAACTGCTTTGGAATTTTTTATAGGTGCCAGTTGTACAGTGATTAACAGGGTCAGCAAGACTTTAGGATGGTTGGGTTGTGAACAGCGGAGGGAGGGCGCGGGTCGGGGGCCGAGTAGTCTGCGTACCTTAGAGGCAAAAGGGGTTAGCTACTTCGAGGAGGGAGGTGCGTAGTGAAGGTGAAAGGGAATTGCGGAACCTCGGTGGTGGGGTGCAGAGTCTCGTGAGGATGGGCTTGGAGCCTTGGGAGTGGTGGGTGAGGAGGTTCGAGGGCTGAGTGCGCATGTTTGGGGATTGGGGTGTGAAGCGTACCGAGGAGGTGATGAGCTTCAGGGAGGAGGTGCGAAGCCTCGGGGAGTGGGGATATTGTGAAACATTGGGGGCGGGGTTCGGAGCTTGGTGGGTCGGTATCTCGAGGTGAAAAGGTTACGCCTGCTGCCGGGTCCGGAGCCCAAGCAAACGAAAGGCGCCGGTGCGACGAAGGGGGGTGGGGGAGCGGGGAGTGGAGGGGGGGGGGGGTGCGGGGAGATTGGAGCGGTGTGCGGGGTGGGGGGTGTGGGGGGGAAGGGGGGGGGGGCGCGGGGCCTAGGGGGAGAAGGAGGGGGGGGACACCAGCGACACGGGAGAACGGCACAAACACCCCTTTTACATCCCGCCATATTTTATGACATGCAGGAGCAGCCCTGGATGGAGGACCTTGTTTTTTCAATGAACGAACGAAAAAAATTAAATAAAAATATAAGAAATAAAATGGTGCGTTGACGCTATGTTTCCACTGTTTGAAACTTTTGTCCGCCTGTGGTCGCGACCATACCGTAAAGACAGTCAGGGTCACACCCATACCTTAAATCAATTGCTGAGGGTATACAACAAACTATAAGGTAAGTTTGTCGTATATCGTACGTTCGAACGTGCATTGTTATTCGCTCGCATTGTGAGATTCCTTAAGGAACCGAGCAACAGCTCTCAGATAGCTCAGTGGTTTGTGTACACAAGTTTCAGCCGTACGTTTCGGGTTCGATCCCTGGCGCAGGCTTGAGTTTGTCGAACATTGCACGATACTCAAATTAATTCGGGCATGAAAGGGTTAATTAAAAATTAACCAATCGCATAACTAACCCTCTCATGCCCGTAAGGTCCAAATGGACCCAACGTACATTGCGACTCGTTGTATTTACTAAGTTTGTCGTATATCGTACGTTCGAACGTGCATTGTTATTCGCTCGCATTGTGAGATTCCTTAAGGAACCGAGCAACAGCTCTCAGATAGCTCAGTGGTTTGTGTACACAAGTTTCAGCCGTACGTTTCGGGTTCGATCCCTGGCGCAGGCTTGAGTTTGTCGAACATTGCACGATACTCAAATTAATTCGGGCATGAAAGGGTTAATTAAAAATTAACCAATCGCATAACTAACCCTCTCATGCCCGTAAGGTCCAAATGGACCCAACGTACATTGCGACTCGTTGTATTTACTAAGTTTGTCGTATATCGTACGTTCGAACGTGCATTGTTATTCGCTCGCATTGTGAGATTCCTTAAGGAACCGAGCAACAGCTCTCAGATAGCTCAGTGGTTTGTGTACACAAGTTTCAGCCGTACGTTTCGGGTTCGATCCCTGGCGCAGGCTTGAGTTTGTCAAACATTGCACGATACTCAAATTAATTCGGGCATGAAAGGGTTAATTAAAAATTAACCAATCGCATAACTAACCCTCTCATGCCCGTAAGGTCCAAATGGACCCAACGCACATTGCGACTCGTTGTATTTACTAAGTTTGTCGTATATCGTACGTTCGAACGTGCATTGTTATTCGCTCGCATTGTGAGATTCCTTAAGGAACCGAGCATCAGCTGTCAGATAGCTCAGTGGTTTGTGTACACAAGTTTCAGCCGTACGTTTCGGGTTCGATCCCTGGCGCAGGCTTGAGTTTGTCAAACATTGCACGATACTCAAATTAATTCGGGCATGAAAGGGTTAATTAAAAATTAACCAATCGCATAACTAACCGTCTGATGCCCGTAATGTCCAAATGGACCCAACGCACATTGCGACTCGTTGTATTTACTAAGTTTGTCGTATATCGTACGTTCGAACGTGCATTGTTATTCGCTCGCATTGTGAGATTCCTTAAGGAACCGAGCATCAGCTGTCAGATAGCTCAGTGGTTTGTGTACACAAGTTTCAGCCGTACGTTTCGGGTTCGATCCCTGGCGCAGGCTTGAGTTTGTCAAACATTGCACGATACTCAAATTAATTCGGGCATGAAAGGGTTAATTAAAAATTAACCAATCGCATAACTAACCGTCTGATGCCCGTAATGTCCAAATGGACCCAACGCACATTGCGACTCGTTGTATTTACTAAGTTTGTCGTATATCGTACGTTCGAACGTGCATTGTTATTCGCTCGCATTGTGAGATTCCTTAAGGAACCGAGCAACAGCTCTCAGATAGCTCAGTGGTTTGTGTACACAAGTTTCAGCCGTACGTTTCGGGTTCGATCCCTGGCGCAGGCTTGAGTTTGTCAAACATTGCACGATACTCAAATCAATTCGGGCATGAAAGTGTTAATTAAAAATTAACCAATCGCATAACTAACCCTCTAATTGCCCGTAAGCTCCAAATGGACCCAACGTACATTGCGACTCGTTGTATTTACTAAGTTTGTCGTATATCGTACGTTCGAACGTGCATTGTTATTCGCTCGCATTGTGAGATTCCTTAAGGAACCGAGCAACAGCTCTCAGATAGCTCAGTGGTTTGTGTACACAAGTTTCAGCCGTACGTTTCGGGTTCGATCCCTGGCGCACGCTTGAGTTTGTCAAACATTGCACGATAGTCAAATTAATTCGGGCATCAAAGGGTTAATTAAAAATTAACCAATCGCATAACTAACCCTCTAATTGCCCGTAAGCTCCAAATGGACCCAACGCACATTGCGACTCGTTGTATTTACTAAGTTTGTCGTATATCGTACGTTCGAACGTGCATTGTTATTCGCTCGCATTGTGAGATTCCTTAAGGAACCGAGCAACAGCTCTCAGATAGCTCAGTGGTTTGTGTACACAAGTTTCAGCCGTACGTTTCGGGTTCGATCCCTGGCGCAGGCTTGAGTTTGTCAAACATTGCACGATACTCAAATTAATTCGGGCATGAAAGGGTTAATTAAAAATTAACCAATCGCATAACTCACCCTCTGATGCCCGTAATGTCCAAATGGACCCAACGCACATTGCGACTCGTTGTATTTACTAAGTTTGTCGTATATCGTACGTTCGAACGTGCATTGTTATTCGCTCGCATTGTGAGATTCCTTAAGGAACCGAGCAACAGCTCTCAGATAGCTCAGTGGTTTGTGTACACAAGTTTCAGCCGTACGTTTCGGGTTCGATCCCTGGCGCAGGCTTGAGTTTGTCAAACATTGCACGATACTCAAATTAATTCGGGCATGAAAGGGTTAAT
Source organism: Trileptium ribeirensis (assembly GCA_030248225.1). NCBI lineage: Eukaryota > Metazoa > Nematoda > Enoplea > Enoplida > Thoracostomopsidae > Trileptium > Trileptium ribeirensis. The sequence goes on from JASANE010027211.1 coordinate 44,125, forward strand.
TAAAAATTAACCAATCGCATAACTCACCCTCTGATGCCCGTAATGTCCAAATGGACCCAACGCACATTGCGACTCGTTGTATTTACTAAGTTTGTCGTATATCGTACGTTCGAACGTGCATTGTTATTCGCTCGCATTGTGAGATTCCTTAAGGAACCGAGCAACAGCTCTCAGATAGCTCAGTGGTTTGTGTACACAAGTTTCAGCCGTACGTTTCGGGTTCGATCCCTGGCGCAGGCTTGAGTTTGTCAAACATTGCACGATACTCAAATTAATTCGGGCATGAAAGGGTTAATTAAAAATTAACCAATCGCATAACTCACCCTCTGATGCCCGTAATGTCCAAATGGACCCAACGCACATTGCGACTCGTTGTATTTACTAAGTTTGTCGTATATCGTACGTTCGAACGTGCATTGTTATTCGCTCGCATTGTGAGATTCCTTAAGGAACCGAGCAACAGCTCTCAGATAGCTCAGTGGTTTGTGTACACAAGTTTCAGCCGTACGTTTCGGGTTCGATCCCTGGCGCAGGCTTGAGTTTGTCAAACATTGCACG
>JASANE010027212.1:0-19825 GCA_030248225.1 Trileptium ribeirensis
TCCGACGTAGTGGTGGGGAATATCCGAATAGCGGCCGCGGCTAAATAAATTTTTAAATTCGGCGAAAATAGCCTAAAATCAGATAGTCGCTGCGCAACCAACACTGCATATTTCTAATTTTTCTGTCGAATTGTTATCGCAGTCCTGGTGTCAACACTGTGTTTTGTTGTTCTCGACGGCTTCGAATCTCGGTGTCGCAGTTTCATCGCTGACGGAGTTGCGGTTTAGGGAACACCTTAGTGTTTTTTCGGTTTAGGCTTTACCTTTCCATTTAAAAAAACAACTATATTTGTGATTCAGTCAATTTGATTTCATTTGTGGTGTCAAACTAATTTCAAACTCGCTTAAGTAGATTTTATTTCAGGCAATTTAAATTCATTTATCAAAACATAATAAAATTGAGTGAAAGCTAAATGAGTGACGTAAAGTCAAATCACATATTTGCTTGTCAAAACTGATAAATTGTGCCAACTAAAACGGAATATAAATGCCATGTTAATTATTGATTGCTTTGATTTGGTATTTTTCCATTAAAACTGACTTTAAAATACTGTAACTGTACCTTAATTTGCTAAATTTGATTTTGAGTTTTAACAACTGAATTTAATTTTACTGGAATCAAATTCACTTTACTGAATTTCAAATAACAAACACAATATTTCACAAGATTTCACGCTACTAATTTTACAAGTGAAATTTCATCAATCACTAACAAAACCAATCATAAATGAAACTTAATTCAGTTTTCTTTTACCTTATTGCTGCATATATTTTATCTCTGTTCCCACTAAGGCTTAGGCCGTATGATTTTAGTTTAATGCCTAGTTATATCGTCTTGTCTTATATCAAATAAAACCAAGTATTATAATTTGGATTAAATTACTTTAGGCTTAAGGTAGTTCTTAATTAAAAAAAAACATCTAGCTATTTGTTCTTTGTTATATAGTCATGAAGGCTTAGCTATACGAAATTAAAATATATACATTAAGGCTTAGCGTCTGTGCTATTTGCGTATATTCTATTCCTATTCTATTGTATTTAACAGTAGTAAAATAGGAAACTCTCTGAATCATTGTGTTGAATGCACGTATTTAAATCATCATTCAAAACTTATCTAGTTATGTATATCTCCTGCATCCGTTTATGAAACAATATTGATGCATTTTGCGCTCAGAGTAAACTCAGTTTTTTGGTGTAAAAAGCTTTGAATTACAATTTAATAATTTTCAAAAATTTCAAACAGAAAATTTTCATAATTTTCAGAAATAAGAAAAGAACAGCTTACATATTTATTCATAGCTTGGTAACGGTAAATTTGATTATCACTGCTTACATTTTAATTTAGTAAAGCAATAGTGTCGATAATGCCAAAATATTGCGTTTCAGACTGATTTAGTGCTAAAATGTGCTACTACTTTAAGCCCATACGTGGTCATAAGAGAAAGAGGGATTGTCCCCTGCGACACTCTAATCATCCTTCGGGGCGATCGTCGATCTACCCTGGCAAGTAGCCTGAACCCCTTCTCCAACCCTCCGTACCAAAGGCGCGCGAAAAGAGGGAAATAGACAAAATTTGTGAGGAAATGGGCATAAATCCGGCGAAAATTGCTAAAACTCCGTCGGAAATTGTCAAAAGTCCTGAAAACTAGGCAAAAATTAGAAAAAATTTTGAGTTTCAAAAATTTCGAAAATTTATCTTCCCACTCTGTCCACCATTTAATTTGTACTATCGGACCTCATGCAGGTAAGTTTAAGTCAAGTTCGCGTAAATGTAGCTGATGTTAATTGCGCTTTATAGACGTATTTATGAATTGGTACTCCTGTGAACATGCACAGCCTGAGTTCTCTTTTGGTAAATAGGCAAACTTCTATTTAATTCCAATACTTCATATCCATTCTAATTTCGCCAAAAATTTGCAAAAAAAAATGTTAAAAATAACGATTTAGTTCCAACATTATATAAAACAGCACGCAATGGACTAGTTGTCCGACGCTTGTTTGAAGCAAACAGTGTTAACCGAAAACATCGTTAAATCTAAAAATTTTTCGTCCTGCTCGCTGAACTTATAAAGCATCGATCCTACAGTTAGCCGCAAAGTTTCTCTAGGTATATTTTACAGTTCCAGTTTAATCAAGCTTATTCCGCTTTCTCGATCGTTTCAACATCTTGGTTATATATTATAGCGGCTAGTCATGTAATGCAGAAGTAGCTCCTAATTATCCGGCGATCTTAGTGGAGGCTCTGGTATTAATTTATCATAATTTAAATATTTTGCATAACCAATATATTTTATATTACCGGAGGAGTTATCTCCGATAATAACAGAAATTATAAATATCGGCAAAAATGGTTTCAACCCTGTAATTCTACAACTCAAAAATGGACATGTACCTAATGCTACATTATGTTGTAGGCAAGGGTAGGCGTCACGGACGAATCATACACGTGTAGTTATTAATATCGGCAAAAATGAAGGTTTAAACCCTGTAATTTTACAACTCAAAAATGGACATGTACCTAATGCTACATCATGTTGTAGGCAAGGGTAGGCGTCACGGATGAATCATACATAGGTAGTTATAAGTTAGTTATCAAATAGTAGATACCATCAAATGTTCAAAATCATGTATCAAAGTTGCGGTATTTTAATTAATCAAAACAAATCACTTAGCTAACATATTTTTTTTACAATATTTGCGTTATATACTGCACAAATAATTAAACTTTCTTACAAACGCAATAATTCTGCAACTAATCGAGATATTTAGATAATAGCTCCGCCTTGTCGTGAGGAAAGTTTAGCCAACACTCTGATTAACTCTATTATCAGCTCGCTTTTTGTTGTTATCGTTCGTAGCTAGCTTGTAAGTAAACAGATTTGGCCTAAAATTTCATAAATAGGCGTAACCTTAGGTGTCTCGCCTCTGATGTACGAAGACACCCGGCCAATTTTAAGTTTTAGTGCCAAATTTAAGGAAGTTTTGTTTGGGTATTTTCGGATATAGTCTTCTAGCCCGAACTAATTGCAGTAAATATATAATTCAATATACTGCACGAATTGATTTGAATAGTACCAAATCAACTCTGTTCTTTCGTGGCTACACACATTTAAGTGAAATCCTAAGCCGCTTCCTAAAACTTAACCCGTGAATTCAAGCTCATCTTGGTACTATTCAACACAGCTCTTGAATGTGGTCCCAATGGTATATAAAATTACACGTTTATTGAGGTTTTTTAAACTTTCAGTATTAATGATGACAGAAAATTTAAAAAATTGAAAAAATGCTGTTCTCTTGCAGTTTATTTTAACCGCATTGACGAGTCGGAATGTACCAAAGTTAGCGTGGTTTCATCAAAATTAATCATTTTCGAGTCCAAGATCGTATAACCTGAAGGACCCTATTATTATAGAATATATTCTGCTTAAAATTAATCTAACTTGGCTCATATTTTCACAGTGCATAACTATTACGTTAAGTACGTGATGCAGCGTAACATCATCAACCCTAACCAACATCTTCATTACCGCTCAGATAAAAGTATTAAATCAATGTATCCAAAAATTTAATTAATGCTATCAACCCAACAGTTTCACCGCTGCATATAGATATTTATTTATTTATATATTATGTTTAATTATACATTTATAATTTATAATTAGCCAAAATTCTTGCACCGTCTGTGGTTAACATATTTTAGAATTTTTCATTTTAATATTTAATGCCAAATCTAGCCATATTTCTACGAAAATTTTAGCACCAAATTTTTAAGACAATTAACAGCTGCAAATTAACAAATAAATGAAATCAGTATTTTAATGGTAGATCAGAATCAACACAAACTTAGCGGAAAGCATACCAATTAGGCATCGCACGTTGCGCTATATTTAAGGCCGGTACTACAATTGTTCAAAATTTACAATTCCCTCAATGAATGTCATTTTGGAACATATGAGTTCACGAGGCATGCTATATTTCAAAAATACCGCTTTCTTAAATTACAAGTCATGTTTGCTAATTTTTGTTCACTTCTTTAACTGGCATTATTAGAAAACGTCGGTGTCTATGAAATTTAAACAAAGATCACATAGCTAGTACAAATAGTTTCTTTTCACCTCAATGGATTCTTATGCCTACTTTTATTGGGTAGATAGCAGAATGTAGATGTTCCTTCCAAGTTGTGTCCAAATTTCTAAGCACACCCGCTTGCATCTGCTGCCATGTTTGCGATATAGTTTCAATTTAGTTTAACAATTTTAATATTTTCAGTTACATAACGATAATTAGTATGTTTCTACCTACGGCTCTTCGTATGAAGTTACACCTAATATAATTTTTCACGCATAGTTTGTTTTTTGTGCAATTCTATGCTGCGTCTGGAAAGGTAGGAACACTTTGTAGTACTTTCATTTAAAACTGGCAAACTAAAGCTCTGTTTAGAATACCTACAGCTTTTTCCGTGGCTTAAAGTTTACACACGGTTACTTAGTTTTATATAGCAACATTATAGCCTGGTTTACCATGTTTTTATGTCTCGAAAGAGATTACCGTTAATCCGTTGCATGTGTCGGCTTATCTGTCATCCTGTAAAATTGGTATTGATCACTCCTATCTTTCAGTGGTATTTATATATCAGTCGGAAAACGGTAAATAGATGTTGTTTGGTAATGACTTAGGTTATTTTTATCTAAACTAGTATATATTGTTTAAAAGTAGCCAAGAAAAACTCATTACCTAATGTACAGTTACAAATGGTTGCTGCAACGTGAACACTGTAATAATAACTTATGCGGAACAGGCTTCGATATGAAAGGATCCACGAGTGATCATACATTGGACCAGCCGGGATTCAAACCCGGATCTCTGGCTTGCAAGACTATAGCGCTACCATTACACCACAGGCCCCGATCACAGAGTGTTCAGCCACGCTATATATGCTAGCCAGGGAATAACCGGAACCGAAATTTACCGGAACCGGAACCAGCAACCGGAACCGTCCATTTAAACCGGATCCGGAACCGGAACCGGAACCTGGTCTTCGAAATTTATATATAGTAAAACAGATGATGGAAGAAATGAAGGTATAGTGGATTTAAAATGCATTAAAAATAACTTTTACATCAAACTTAATGTATTGCGATGGTATTATTGCCTTTCTGAAACTTTAAATAGACTGAGGAAGCTAATAATGTTTATTTATCGATCAAATATGTCGGTTTTTGGACATTCAGAGCAAAAAATGTCTTCCACTATACACCATTGCGTATACTGCCTCAAATCGAATGTGCTTACAAAGCTTACATACTTTCGCTCTGTCTCCAGTCGCCTCCCTTTACTAGACATACGTTTGTTACATGTTCTTCTGTAGGAAACTTAAAATTATTGGTTTATATGATTCTAAGAGAAAATAATAGATAGAAGGTAATTTTCTGATCAGTGGTCAGAGACACTGTTTAGGCTAGCTTTGGAGAAACAGTGCCCGTCAGTTAGATCATGATGATAACTTTCTAATCAGAATGCTATAAATGAGACACACTGTGATGCTGCTCGCACAGTTTCAATAAATACAGTTTATTGCCAAGAAAGCAGTTTCGTGCTGCCTTGCAGATAACGTTAGTTTACTTCAATTTATACTGATTTACCAAGTTAACAAGCGCACTGGCGGCTGCTTGACGCAATTTATGTTAGCCAAGCACAATCTAAGTACTTCTGCGTAAGCCATGCTCTGTTACCGACTTGGACCGGATGAATTCAAACGTATCCCACAGACTTCTGGATGTGTAAAATAGCTGCTACAAGCATCGACCTGGCTTTGATTTAACAAACTCCTTCAGGTTATTATGAAAAATTCCTGCTCTAATTATGTGCCTTACTTACGTTTCACACGGCAAATTGGTTAGTTGACCTTTTCTTTTGCTTGGTTGTATAGCTTGATCATTGTATAATGTATATTACATATGTTTGGATTACAGGATGAAGAAAAAACGTGGAAAATTTCAAACAAAATTTTTAAACCGGAATTCCGGTTCCGGTATGGTTTTTGCCCTTTGCCGGAACCGCAACCGGAACACGATTTTCGCCGGAACCGGAATTCCGGGTACTCCCTGAAGCGCAGTGAGATGCTACAGATATACTACTACGTTTAAGTTACCGAAATAGCACATTTTCACCAGATAATATACAAACATATTTGTATTTACACAAACGGTCACCACTTTTATTCAAAACATGGAAACCTCATCAATTATTTGTAAAAGACGACATTAAGATATATCTGTGGAATCATGATAGCAGAGATTTTGTGAGAGTGATGGAAATATTTCGGAAATAGTACATTTTCACCAGATAATATACAAACATATTTGTATTTACACAGACGGTCACAACTTTTATTCAAAACATGGAAACCTCACCAATTATTTATAAAAGACGACATTAAGATATATCTGTGGAATTATGATAGCAGAGATTTTGTGAGAGTGATGGAAATATTTCCGAAATAGTACATTTTCACCAGATAATATACAAACATATTTGTATTTACACAGACGGTCACCACTGTTATTCAAAACATGGAAACCTCATCAATTATTTATAAAAGACGACATTAAGATATATCTGTGGAATTATGATAGCAGAGATTTTGTGAGAGTGATGGAAATATTTTCGACTATAGCTATTACGATTTACTTTAAAATAATCTTTATTGGCCAAGTTTTTACTAAAACCACTTGTATACGGTATGATCTGGCTAGCCTTGTAATCCAAAGCAACGCTGCTAGATAGAACGGCAAACGTTCCAGTGTGTCAGCAATGTCTAAATTTTAAAATCCAAATAGCTACAGGGCAAGGAAAGTGGTGGAATATTAACAAATAGCATACAGTGTAAAAACCTGTTATTTCAACATATAAAAATATTAATTCGCATAGTAAATGGAGATTGAGCGAATGGATTTTACTTTATTCTACGCGTAAAACTGCTATTTCAAAAACGAAAGCAAAACTGTCATTTTGAGTCCAAAAATAGTACTCAAAATTCCCAAATTATATCGGGGTGTAGGTGTTAAGATTCCGTTTCGCAGTTTTATCAGTCTCAGAGTTGCCTATTGCTCATACAGTTATTTTTTACTCTCGACAATGAATTTTGTTCATTTTATGCCACTTTTTTATGGTGATACACAGATCATGTCTATAATCTTGGTTCTTTCTGAAATTTAGAGTAACCACGAGTTAAATAATTTTGTGTTATTTGTTTCTAATAAATGTATTTCTTGTTTTACACTGTCATTGCTCTAAGGCCAACTATATTAACTATCCTGTCACTGGTGTGTCATATATTTTGAGGCCAACCGATTCAAATAATGGCAATAGCAATAGCTTAATTGGATTTTTGAGCTAATAAAATGCTTTAAAAATTTTATTATTTGGTCGACGAATGTTTTACCACAGTCAAATTTTTGGTTCTATTTTTATTATGGCCTCAGCTGATCTGTAGCTTTTTATGTGGATTTCAAATTCCTTTAAAACATAAAATTAAAATGATGTTTGGGGTATGACGTAAAAAATGATAGAGGTTAATTGCGTTATTGTTACTGTTATATTATACGGGACACACTGTTTTCTGAGTATATAGTGTATGGGTTTCAAAAATGATCTTTTAGTGTTTCTATGTTTTGGATGTAGATGTCCTGCTAAATCGATAATCTATCACGATTGAAGAGATCAAGTTATCCGAAAAGTTTTATCAATTTCCATAATTAATAGTTTCGTAATCGTTTGAGCTCATTATGGCAATGACTGCTGAACAGTAGAACGCCTTTAACTGGCAAGATAACAGATAAATATATGTTGATTAGATGTTAAATCCATAATCGAAAGACTGAGTTTTTCTGAAAATCTGAGTTCTTGATAGCATAGCCCCAATATCCTTTGTTCAATAAAATTCGGCTTATATACTATAATTAAATTTTCGATATAATTTAGCAGCGCGCATCGTGTTTTACAAGAACGGGTACTGTTATGTTGCATTAAAAGTGCTAAGAATCTTTAGTCAAGTGCAACTTATTGAATATATCTTACTAAAAATTTTCTGTTCCTGTTTTCAAAAACATATAAATAGTAAAATTAAAGTGTTTTGTTTACAAAACAATGTAGACTATCTTGCAATAATCACCAGGGATTCGGCTGAAACAATGTTACCTTTTTGAAACATCTGTCGATATTTGCGTTGATTATAATTTTGACGTTCGTTGTACAATCGATTATATTAGTCTTTTATGCGTCGTTCACATTAATATGCGTGCACTCACTGCACACGGTTACGCGAGAACCGCAGTAGTCGCTACACCGCAATTGTCGTTACATTGTAATGACAATGTTTTGTCGTCAAGCTTCGTCACAGCTGACATTTTACGATGCTTGTACGCTATATCGATTATGTTATGGTTGTAACAACATTGTTTGAAGTTGCACGGGCAATATAACGACAACAACGGTTGTCGCACGATGGGGTAACGAGGAATTATATCTTTGAACTGTGGACTGCTTTACGTGCGCTCGTAGCTTTATAACAACAATCGAATGTTGCTACGTACATTCTTAACCTTACATGATCAAGGTCCGAAGTCCATGGAACGGCAGCCGGTGCCACGGAGGCTAGTGGTCAGTCTTCGGTCTCCAAAGAAGTCAGCCGGTTGGCGGGCGGGGGGAGGGGCGAATGGGATATGGCGTACCGCCGGACGAGGTTTGGTGATCCAGCTTAGTAACACTGCAGCAAAACCACATGATTCAGTGATAAACTATCATGGGGCTCGTATCTAAATGCCCGTCAATACTCTTTTTTCCTGTATATAAACTCTAATTATTGTTGCGCGTAAACGTCATCTTATCAGACTGTTGCACAATGTACATGTTTATAAATCTAAGGGTTATCAACCAGATAAGAAACAGCGCGTAATATAGTCGATTTAGCAAACTTATCTCTGGTAGCCCTAGCAGTTTTAACAATCATACATGCTCATAGGTTAGGCGGACAGGGCGGTTATCCCCTAAGGCTGGGACCCGCCCTCCGGGCTTTGCCGATCCACACCCCTCTGTTTTCGTTAGTTATATGAAATTAATATGTATACCCATAAATGGCCATTCTTGGGGTCACATCTTAACTACCTTAGGATCCTCTCCAAAGCGTACGTCCGGGTCGAAGGCAAACGTTATGGTCCTGTTGAAACATTTTCCAATGTACAGTTTATCAAAAGGTATGCAACAAGCTGTGATGAAATAATTGTCATGTAATATATAAATTAGTTAATTACATTTATAACATTTTTTAATATGTTTCAATAGGGGTGTAACTAAAAATTCGGTTAATTTTTCTTAGTTATATAATACCCTATTAGTTCGGAACCGAACTGAAAATTCGGTAAGTCTAATTTTGCAAAAGGTTTCTTGGCCATAAATGTACAATCGGAATATTCTCGTTAATGACACGGTTGTGGAACCACAGTTGTTTTTGTACAGAAGGATGCATATGTATACTTCAAAATTAAGGTTACATAGATTTAAATTTTGCCGCGCAACAATCGGATTAATTTAACGCAAACAATTTACAACCGGATCACAGGCTTTAAATATTTGTCTACATTACGTGTCGCGCAATTATGAGATTAATGTATGTATTACATATTTAGTTATAGTGCAATAAATTAAATGTCACCAACATATATCTGTGTCATACCAGGATGAAAAGGCATAATGCTCGTTGTGTAGGTTGGGAAATAGGCCGCAATGTTTACACAATTATCGCGAACAAAAAGTTTAAGTTCGAATTTGATAAACAAGAGCAACAGCAAAACAACTAAAATGAGATATAAATTTGACTAAAACCCTATTTTTAGATAAATGTAATATTACTATGTGGGATCAATTTTAGAAGTTTTATAAGAGAATATTACGAAAACATTATGTACTGAATACTAAACAGATTCCCCAATGTATCAGCTATCGTAGTTGTAATTATTCCCGACACGAAGTGCGAGTCATGTGGTCTAGAAAAATCTTATCACTGTGAGTTAACCTGTTAAAAAATTGTGCTGCAAAATGTTGGAAAACAAATATCGACTATATTAAGCGGTGTTTCTTATCTGGTTGATAAACCTTGGATTTATAAACATGTACATTGTGCATCTGTCTGATAAGATGACGTTTGCGCGCAGCAATAATTAGAATTTATATACGGCAAAAAGAGTATTGACGGGTATTTAGATACGAGCCCCATGATGGTTTATCACTGCGCCATCTGGTATTGCTGCAGTGTTACTAAGCTGCATCACCAAACCTCGTCCGGCGGCACGCTATATCACACTCGCCCCCTTCGCCGTCCGCCAACCGGCTGACCCCTTTGGAGACCGAAGACTGACCTCTAGCCTCCGTGGCACCGGATGCCGTTGCATGGACTTCGGACCTTGAGCATGTATGGTTAAGAATGTGCATAGCAACATTCGATTGTTGTTATAAAGCTGCGAGTGCACGTAAAGCAGTGCACAGTTCAAAGATATTATTCCTTGTTACCCCATCGTGCGACAATCGTTGTTGTCGTTACATTGCGCGTGCAACTTCAAACAATGGTGTTACAGCCAGTGTAACATCAATCGATATAGTCGTTACAAGGATCGTTCAGAAATGTCAGCTGTTGCACGAAGCTTGTAGCGACTAACAACATTGTCATTACAATGTAACGACAATTGCAGTGTAGCGACTACTGCGGTTGTCGCGTAACCGTGTGCAGTGAGTGCACGCAACTTAATGTGAACGACGCATTAGTTCTAATTTAGTATGGTTTTGTGATTTCATTATCTTTCACAATTTAAACATAAATACATTTTAAAATGTATAAAAATTTAGCAATTGCAGTTAAAACGATGGTCTTTTACTCATTTTCAGCCCGATGAATTGTGTAGATTGCAGTCACAGTCCGAATTGTTTGAATGTTAGTGTTTTGCGGCAGAAACCAGCAATTTAGTACATCCAACACATACCAGCTGCTATCTTCCATTGAATCAAAGATATTTTGTTATCTAAATTTTCCAAAAAATACGATAAAAAGAGTGGCATTAAATATGTCACACTGTTTAGATAAGCCTTTTCAGAGGCAGACAAAATGGAGCACATAAAAGCCAATCCGTGGAACTAGGCGCTAAGCTGCGAACCTTGGGTTTATCAATAAGTTTACCTTGATATGATATAGCTGGCCGATATATGGTACTAATAATATTACAAAAATAAACAAATGTAATTAACAGAATCTAAACTTAAAAGACGTCTAAGTAGTGCGCAAAATTTGAGTTAGTTACATTTGACCCTTATCAGAAGAAACACGTTAATTGATTGGTAAAGTTCATAGATTTAATACCATCGTATGGTACTGGTCACGAATGTGTTCTGTGGCATAGTTCGCAACGCTTAACGTTGGTAATGCTGATTGTTTCTGAGGTTTTATTAAAACTGAACGATATCAGATCGCCAGAGATTAATACCAACCTACGGCTACAATACAATTGTGAAAAATGTGCGATATTTTTGTCTTTATAATAGTCTTAAATCAAGACAAGATCACCCAAATCATTCTTTATTCACTTCAAACTAGCACAGTTGTTTTTAGCAAATAACACTTGTTATACCCGATAACGTCAACACCAAATATCTCACATATTTCAGATTCGCTTCCTAATATACCTCATGGTCGATAGTATTCATGCTATATACCAATATACAACCAATTTTTAGTTGCAGTCGTAACGGCAAAGCTTTGAGAATGAGTTTATGATGATTTCTTGGCAACAGTATGATACTCTTTGAAATCACCCGGAAGCAGGGGTGTGGTAAGGTGGAAAATGATCGCATCATGCCCGGTGTCACGGGCCAATTCTTCCCCGGGCCAATTCTTCCCCGGTCAAGAATTAGCCGGCCAATTCTTCTCCGGTAAAGAATTAGCCCGGGCTAATATTTCCCCGCGGAAGAATCGGCCCAGCCTTCACGCTTGGTTTAATTTTTCCCGAGAATACTAGTACCTTCCACATGCCAATGTAAGCGGAGGAAATAAGCCTATTAATTAGTTAGTATAATAACGGATTTTTTGTCCAAATTAAATTCAACGTCCTTTTACTTCACATTTTTAACGATTTCATAGTGATCCTGCCCTGGGCGATTGAGGTAAATAGCCATGCCTGAATAGTTATCCGTACAACCCAAGGTTGTTGGTTTAAATTCCAGCCACCTTTTCTTGCCTGATGTAGACCCAACACTCGAGTGCACGAAGATTGTCGTCGAAAGCAATGCAGTTGCAGCCATTATTTCGGATTCCATCGCTCAAACGCCGGGGTTTTTTATTCCAGATTCATTAAGAGAATCGGGAATTTCCTGGTTTATTATACCCTTCAGCTTGTGGTTTATTTCAGTTGCCATAAAGTCCACCAGTTTATGACGGACAGGTTTATACTTACCCTGATTACCGAAAATGCAAAAGCTCAGCGCCCTGAAAAAACAGTTACCGTCACCCCTAATGTTCTCAACCGTGTTAGGTTCCCCCAACTCCCTGCCTACCGTTCCATAAGTGATAATGGATTGAACTGTTATGTTAAACTTTTGAGCGGCTTCTTTCTGCCAGGCTGCATTAGTCGGACAATATTTTTTAGGCTTCTGATTAACTTTTTCGTTGATTATTACATCCTGCCGTTCCAGATAAGGCTTTATATTGTTCGTCGCCACCGACTGAGCTAAAATGTTATTGGTTTTAGGATTCTGTAGCTTAACCTTGTTCTTGTCCATTATTTTGATGAATTTGTACGGACCGGTTCCGGGAAATTCCATCTTGCTTCCTTTACGACTTGCCTTGCGAACATACTTAATCAACACCAACTGCCCCACCTTCACAGAAATGTTTGACGGATGCCGCTTTTCATGAGACAATTTTTGTTTCTGCTGGGCTTTGTCAATGTTGGTCTTTGCGGTTGACTCCAAAACCTTTCTTGTGTTTGCCAGCCCTTCTACATCAACTTCCATCTCTTCAGTTTCAATGTTAGGATCGACGTCAGGAACGTCATTATTAAAAGGTTTTCGGCAGTACATGAGCTCGAATGGCCGCAATTTAGTAGATTCCTGAGCACTGGTGTTGTAGCAAAATACAGCTTCATCCAAAAAATTGTGCCATTTGCATTGTTCCTCATCCCTCAACATTTTCAAAAGGTACCGTGGAAGCGTTTGGTTGAATCGCTCAACCAAGCCCTGCGATTGTTGGTGATAGGCGGACGATACGCGCTTTTGACATTATTGATTAGGGCTAAATTTTCGAGCATTTAACTAACGAACTCAGAACACTGATCAGATGAAAGTATTGCAGGAAATCCCTTGTTCAAAAAGATTTTGTAAATAGCTTTAGCAACAGTAATACTCTGCTTGTCCTTTAATGCACTTGCCTCAGCCCACTTCGATAACAAGTCAACCATTGTTAGAATATAATTATGACCTTCACTGCTTTCCGGCATTTTAATAAGGTCAACTTCGACATGATGCCATAGGCTGGCCACGGGAATGGGATGCAGAGGGGCATCAACTTTATCAAAACCACTGGTGGTTGCTTTTTGACAAGCATCGCACGACTTAATATATTCATTCACATCATGTTTCATGCAATCCCAAAAATAGCGCTAATTTATAGCAGCAATCGTTCGGTTACGACCAAGATGCGCTCGGGAATCGTGATAATCGACCATGATGTCTTCTCGCTCACTTTTCGATGAATAGGTCAGGAAATCGTGGGTCTTCGTGGCGATCTTGACAATTCCATTTTGAATGCTGAACCTCGAAGCACGCGCTTGAAACTTGCGGCGAATATTCTTATTGTCAGGACCAGTCCAGCCATCTGATATTTACCCGTTTTAACAAACTCAATTAAAATTTCGTCTGAGATATCAGCCATTTTACATTAATAACTAATTGAGATTCATAATTATGTTAACAATACTGCCTGAAACACAGCATATACACACAGGGAAGAATTAGCCTGGGCAGATTCTTCCCCGGGAAATATTAGCCCGGACTAATTCTTGATCTTTTGAAGAGTGTTAGTGATTTCTCAAGAAGCCATCATAAATGCTTGGTATAAGTATTAATATCACAACTGTGTGTTATAATTTTAGTAATATACGATCGCTTAAATTAGAACCGACAATAATTCCAAATAAATGTGCTTCCGATATTTTATTATGCGCTATACTAAAACTTAAATCTTACAAATTTAAAATACATTTATTTAACCACAAAGATATTAATTTTATGCATTTTACTAAATCTTGTAAAATTTTTGTAAATGCGCGTTTATTCAATCTCAACGTGTAAAAATATTAAAAAATTGTAATGAAAACGTCTGGTCCCGTTTTCGTACACTTTGAAATTGTACTAATCGTAGTAATAATTTGCGATCTAAGTTTATTTTTAAATGCAGGTAAGCTATGTTGGTTTTTGTAATTCAATGCTCCTCTACAGTTTAAATCTTATTAAGAGTTTAGAAAGAGTAAAAAAATTTATGGAAGAGTATGACTGTAGAGATCAGACAAAAATAATATTTGCCAGGCGAGCGTCATAATTTGCTGGTTAAAATAACATCAGAAATTACCAATAGCTTGAAACCGGTTCATTACTTAGTGGTTAGCACATCTGCTGTTTTTGCAAAAGGCTCGATATTCGATTCCCGGTGGACCAATTGTTTAGCTTAAGCCGGATTTATCAATATTAATAATACAGCTGATAATGACACTGTCAAACTCTTTTACATTCCTTTATGCGATGATATGGTCATTTTACAGCTAGCCAAAGATTCCAGGGAGGTACCACACAAATTTGCTTGGGATGTAGTAACAGTACGGTTGCCAACAACCAACGAGAATAGATCCAGAAGAGCAACCAGTAATGCTATTGCTGTTTCAGTCTCATTTGTTGGTGGCGACTCGATAACTGCTACCCTCAATAAACCTTTGGGACGTAGCCAAATCCCTCTCACCAAAGAAACTTGGACGTAGCCAGTAAAATCATTGATGATAAGCCGAAAACTGACCGCATCATCGGATAGGTAATAGTACATGAGCATGACCGAGCGTCTTCTACAAAAACAGCTTAATGGCTATTGTCCTTATCATACAGTATCGTGCACTACCTTAACTTTTGCAAAGAACATATTTTGGGACTTCGAGCAGAATAATTGCCATGAAGGTTATGCGAGAACACTGTTCTCAGTTGTTTTAGAAACAATGGGAAATTAAATTACTTCTTTTAGCAATGCTTGGTTGTTTCGTTGCGGCATAGATAAATGCTCCGTTTCGGGGAATATAAGCGTAGCGATGCTGGATTACCTGTAAGATAACCAAAACGCTCAAATGTTGATGTTAGTGCTGCATTGGCGACCACTAAAGAAACCATTATACTGTTGTATACTGAGATGCTCTGCCGAAACCATTAAGCTAGCGAAATATGTTTTATTTGAGATGGCAAGGATACCTTTGCTCTATAAAGGTATGGTCTGGTTGAAGACGACACTATACGTTCGCTAACGGGTTGGTGCTGTAAAGATTTTTTTGGTTTGCATTTGTTAGACGTTTTCTAGAGGCCCTAAATTGTAGTCAAAAGATCATAGTAGTTATTTTATTCAGCGAACTAAAGAACACGAATGAGCAGTGGATAATGTAAAATAGCAGTGTGGCATATTGTCGGAAGCTGTCAAATTGCATCGCAGTTCAAACCGTAAATCCTACTAGTTATTGATGTCAATGTCTTTAGCCATCAAGATTTTATTTTAGTCATTTTTAATAATTTTTAGTTTACAACGCATAAGTAATTCGAAAGATGCCTTTAAAAATTGTTCTTGAAAGTGTTATAAACAAAGATTTATCGCTTTTGACTTTAAAATCATGTAATTTCATCTTACGTATAAAGCGGGAGCTTTTTTGGGCGTCCTAAAATCTGACTATTAATGCAATCTTTTATATCAGAAGTGACTCTTTTATTCTTTTGTCGACTTGTAAGAGAGCCTATGAGCGTAATTAGTCTTAATTCTATAGGTACACTATCAATATTTCCTGCTCTGCAAAAGCTATTTCAACATTGGCCACACATGTGTAAGCTTTAGGACAGAGAAAATAACACCGTAAAAGTTAAAGTTTGTTTTGGCTATAAAAAGAATTTTAGCTTTGTTAGCACATATGAGAAAGAAAAATACAAAATCTCGGACATAATTAATGGGACTAAAGTGCACTTGGAGTGGGAGTGGGAGGAAAGGAGGATTGAATGAGTCGAGATACAATGAAAATTCTTGCAGATTTGGACTTAGCACACCCAATTTGAGCCAGGTTTTATCGAATCGTTACTGCATAAAATTGTGTCGCACTAAAAATTGTAGCTTTAAACGTATTTTTAGGAAAAAATTAAGCATCGTCTTGCAATTATAGTTCTGAAATTAAGCAAATAAACTAGAGTCTTCTTACCATTTGGATTCATTCAAATTCTATGGTAAATCTCCGAAATCTAATTGACTAAATTAAATTTTGATAATTTTACCGGAAATAGCAAAATTTTATTACTTATTTTTCGCATTTTGCAATATATTTTGCTATTTTAGTGAAATTAATGTCTTTCGCAATCCTGAATGATTTCGAGACCAAACATAAATAATTATAAGAATCCGTCTTGTCTGGCTTGTAATTTAGGAAGTTAATAGTGATAAAATAAATTCCATGCCGATTTAATAATTGATATTTACGTGGCGCAAATCCTATGTAATTAATCTTATTCTGTGCCGTATGTCCCTTAACCTATCACCGCTATGACTAGATGCTTCGCACGAACCGTTGCCTTTTTACAATTTTGGGGTCATATTTTCAACCTCAAGCCTGTTATATTAGGATCTTAGCTTTTATAGTTATAACCGTTAATATTTGTAAGCCTACGTAGTCTCGACTTTGGCATATAGATTCATCGCTTATCAATTTATCTCGTTAGAATATACGAGCTAGTACGGACTTTAATCACTTTTTCTCTAGTGCCGTGTTAGTTCCATAATTATTATATATGTTAAAAGCATCATTTGTCTGCTTGGAACAAAAAATGACTCCAAATATAAAAATTCAGGTTCTGCGGGACTTGAACCCACACCTTCTGAACTGCTGTTACGAGACAACGCGCTAAAACACTCTCCCACGTTTTAAGAAACGCGTGCTGCATTATGTTGCGGATCATTTGGTCTGAGGTGCTAATTTCCCAAAAAGGTTTGAAACGCTGTAGTTGTTATAGTCTTAATGATTTAGATCGGGTAAAAATAATAGCAAAAAACAGAGCGGGTAGAAAGCAATTAACAGTAATAAACGTTACCAACGTGGCAGAAATAAAGCGTGGAAAGTTAGCTACTCGAACTTCGTGGTTAGAGCCAGCAAAACCGTTGCAAAGTCACTACATACTTGAAAAACGCTTTGGCATTCTGTTAGAAAACAGAAATCGCTCATATTATAATCAGTCGCTGTGCGTTCGCGAACGAAATTTTTTGAATTTGTAAATCTGCTATTGCAATGACTGTTTTGTTCTCTAACATAGTTTTGTACATAGTGTCAAAAAAGGATGGTAGATGGAGCAGCTTAAATTTACTCATGCATTACTACTGCAGAAAATAAGATATATCTGTGTCTTCCGGTACGCAGTCTGGCGCCGCGATAATAAATTTTAGTATTATTGAAATAAATTTAAATATGTCGTGCGTCCCCAACCCATCATATCGACAAAATCTTTTTACCGTTGCATTTATCCTAGGCAATACCCAATCATAAAAATTCGGCAAAAGTAGTTATGACCTTATAGTTCCTGAACTCAAACATGGAAATACCCAAAGGTTGTTCCTAGTTGTAGGCACGGGTAACCGTTACCTAGGAATCACTAATATATTGCGACAGATACTACTCCGTGCAAGAAACATCATAAAAATTAGAAATCAATAATAACAAAGTTTTATACTAAAGATAGATTATCCTGTTGCTAGGTTAGCGCGCTAAACCAAAATTTTGTTACAACAACGGCTACTGGGAACAGACAGGCGGGTATTTCTTTTTTACGAATGACTGCAGGTGACGGGCGGTGTTTGGTGTAATTTATGGCAGTGTGCGTATCTATAAGCTACATTATATAGTCGATATTTTCCTAACCTTGTCCAAGGTACGGCATAGATTGCTAAGAACAATATTGTCGACCAATATTTCCCTATATTTCATTGTCATACCATTTGGTTTTGGAATTGTTGGTTCTGTTGAAGGTCACGGTTTTACCATGTATGTTGATTTTTTGATAACCGCATACTGCTGAATTCATCCCAATTGTTTTCTCTCACCCAAATCAAACCATGACTAATATTTACATCAAACGAAATGGATGAGTAATAAACTCAATTTAATACATATAAATTTATTCATAGCTGAACTTTGAGCAAATCGGAGTATTCTTAGCAAAGTTTCCGACAGTAGCACTTCCATTTTGGCATTTTGATCCGGAAATATTTAATAGCTATGCATACATTGGGATGAATTCAGCAGTATGCGGTTATCAAAAAATCAACATACATGGTAAAACCGTGACCTTCAACAGAACCAACAATTCCAAAACCAAATGGTATGACAATGAAATAGGGAAATATAATTCGACAATATGTTCTTAGGCGGATTACCCTTGGACAAGGCAAAAAAAAAAAATGGTATAAGTAAGATGTAGCTTTGTGACACACACTGTAAAATTTAGCCAAACACCGCCCGTCCCGGTAATTCAGAAAAAATGTGTGTTCCCCAGTGCACATTTTTGTTGTGAGCAACAATCATTTATTTCACTAACCTAAGCAACAGGATAATCTATTCTTAGTATATAAAACTTTGTATTTATTGATTTTCTAATTTTTGATGTTTCTTGCACGATTTCGCTGTGCTGTCACAATATGTAAGTGATTTCCTGGTAGTTTTACCGTGTACAACTGGGAACAACCTTTTGGGGTCTCCAGTGTTTGAAATTCCCAGAAGCATAAGGTCATAACTATTTTTGCGAACTGCAGAATAATGGAGCGTAAAAAAATAGGGACGCACGGACACCTTTAAATTTATTTCAATAATACTAAAACTTATTATCGCGGCGCAGGACTTTTGGTACAAGGACACAGATATTGTTATATTTTGTGCAGTCATCATGCATGAGTAAATTTAAGCTGCTCCACTGTATGTACAAAACTATGTTCAAAGAGAACAAAACAGTCATTGCAAAGCGCGAGAAAATTCAAAAAATTTCGATTTGCGCGAACACACACGACTGGTATTGATATGAGCGATTTATATTTTTAACAAATGTGGAAGCGTTTTTTTTTTGCAAGTATGTAGTTACAATTACTGGCTCTGAGCCACCGAAGCTCGGGGGGTGGGGCTCCACACTTATTTCCCCTCCACATTTGATTAACACGTTTATTACTGTTAATTATTTCTCCGCTCTGCTTTTTGTACCCCGAGATACTAATAATTTCCACTCTGGGCGGGGTACAGTTTCGTTTTTTCAAAACCTTTTTTGAAAATTCGGAGCCAAATGATCCGCAACATGGCGCGCCGTTTCTTAAAACGTGGTGAATATTTTAGCGCGTTGTCTCGTCGTGACAGCGGTTAAGGGTGTGGGTTAGAGTCCCGCAGAACTTTTCTGGGGAATTTTGTTGGAGTTTTTGTTCCAAGCAGACAAATGACGTATCTGGGGTCCCATCGAACACGCACTGGAT
>JASANE010027213.1:0-16787 GCA_030248225.1 Trileptium ribeirensis
ATTTTTTCCTTAGAGGGTTTAGAGGTGCTTGCCTAAGTATTCACATCCACCTCCCAAATTACTTTTGAACTTGTCCAAATTAAACTAGTAAGATACTAAGATACCTATACGTGGAGCTTTATACCTAAGCGCCTTCTCAGGGAATAAATGTCCTAGCACGCCACTTTTCCAATCAAAGTTCAAACTTACGCTTTACTCCGTCCAAGCCGTGACTATCTATACTGGAAACCCGAGTATAGGAGTTTTTGTGAGCGTTACTGAGGAAGCCGAGTATAGGGCTTCCTTTCCGCTAGAAATATATCCAGGAAGCCTAGTATAGGTCTTCCTTGCTAATAAAATATCTCCACCGTAATTCTTTACGGAACGTATAACCGAATCGTTAAAACACAAAAGCCAAAAGACTACTCAAAACTAAAAACCCAGGGAGACCTATAATAAACAATTTTGTGAAAAAGAAATAGAAATAGGATTTTAACACCGGAAAACCCCCTGGCAGCCTATGGTACCTCAATAGCTAATAATAGTAATGAAAGCAAAATTATGTACATTAGGTAAGTTAAACTTAAATTTAAAGAAACAAATTTTAGAAATTTAAAACTTTTAGGATAAACTTTTAAGGAACTGTAAAATAAATTAAAGCTGTAAAAACCCAATTTTTAAGGTCTTTAGACCCAATTACCCTAGCGGACCCCCAACATTTATATGTATACATATGAAATATTCCAAAATTATCTACTAGCTATGTAGATATATAAAATAAAGATTATATATCAAATTTAAAAATATTTTAGGAAAATATATATTATATACTAAAATTTAACAATAGAACTTGCTAACTTTAAATACTATTTGCTTACATTTATTACACGATTTTATTATAATACCACCTAAAATCTCCGCATAAATTCAAAATTTCTCCCCTTTTCCATTTCTGGACATTTTAAATTTCCACTAGATTTATTTTCCATATTTCTCCCAAAATCACCAATTCCTTTTATCATTCCCTTCAACATTAAACCCGTCTCCTTTCAAATTAGTTTCTATTGCTATTTCTAATTCTCTTCATTTTCCCTTTTTCTTAAAATCTGCTTCTTTCCTTTCCCTAAATTAATTTCTATCTTTCCCTTGGCCCTCAGTAACCCTGAATGCGATCCTATAAGCCTTTTCGATTCATTTAAAAACACCTTTCCTTTTTCTCAAATACATTGTTTTCAGTTTTCCTATCCTTCCCAATATCTACGTATTTCTACCAATTTCTATTTCAAATATTCAATTTTCATTAAATTCCCCATTATCCCTTTCTTCCAAAATAACCTCTTAAACTCATTAAACCTTTCCAAATCATTCCAAATCGCCATTCTCCAACAACTCTCTTCTATTCCCCCTAAACTAAACAACAATTTCCTTATAATTCTTTTGTCCCTTCCCCAATCTTTTTTCTTTCTAATTTAACTTCCCCAAAATCCTCCAACGCCCAAAACTGTTTTCCAGAGCTCCCCTCTTTCTAAATTTCTCTTTTACCAACGTCCCACTCTCCTTTATCCATTATTCCTTTAAATTCCCTTTCCCCATTAAAATTCCTAAAATTCCCCGTCTCCCTTTCTCAAAATCAACTATCTCTCATTCTTTTCGCTTCACTTTCCAGAAGGACCTTAATAAGCTAAAGCTCGCCTTTTACCTAAGGAAATCCGGAAAACATGAAACGCGCAATATGACATACGGCAGCTCATGAGTGATCATGAAGCTAATGCACGAAAATGAAGAACTCTACTCCATTGCACCGCAAAATGCAGATAGTCGTCAAAATGATAGACGAGGTAATGTGCCAGGAATATTGGTATATTATAGAAGCCTATCATGAACTGGTTAACCGTATGTTTCGACCAAGTATTCGATCTTCAGTCGATGCGGTCATGGATTTTATAATAACTGGTCACCTATGATCGAAGATATTTGACGCTGCTATTCCAAAAAATTTGTTCAAAAATGGCTCTCAGATATCGCAACCAGCGCTCATACGCGAACCTGACTAGCTTACAAACTTGGACACATCTATCCAGTATATATTGAGTTTGGGTCATTCAAGTTTGCTTTCATTTAATTGCTTGCATCTTTGCTTAGGGTCATTTATTTTTTTTAATCTGAGGATACCATTGTTCACGTGCGACCTTCCTTTAGAATATACAATGTTGTACGGAATATTCCAGAACAAAGGGCACACATGAAGCGACCACTGCCGGATAAGGCTACACCACCACAGCGAACCTAATATGAGATGTTTTAACTCGCAGGCATCCAATACGCATCCAGGAATCGCATTTTGTGAAATCTTTGTTATATCCACCGATAACACGGCACGCTGCGTGGACTGGGTCATCATTGGTGAAGAAGCTTCGGAAGACACCAAGGAGCTCTGTAAGATCAGTGCTTCAGTAGGACCAGTACCAAACCGTACTGGTGTCCTTACCACCGCGCCAAGAGTTCTTGTTCGAACGACCGAACCTAAATGCTATTGTCTAAAAAAGAAGCGTATTTAGTCACGTAACATGAGGCGAAGCCACCACTATTTTCGAAAACGGAGTTTTACGGTTGTTCCACGTGAACTACACTCAATTAATGGTCGGACCGTTAATGCTAGTCAGTACGATGCAAGCTCGAGAAATCACTGTTCATATAGGACCTAATATAACTATACACGATTTGCCTGACATACTCCTCACACCAATATCCTGTAGTTCATTGGAACACGCTAAAGCAACAACTAGTTTTTAGAGGTTCAGCAGATTGAGGTTGACAAATGAGGAAAGTGGTGGACTTTCCTAACATCACAACGACAGGGTTAGCCATGCATCTATGGATTCTTGTGGTAATGGTGATTGTTGGCATAGTAGTGGTGATCTATTTGAAGAAGAAGTCTAACTTCTGTCCTAAGTGTATACGAGGGCGACTACAGTGATGGCGATATCGAAGACCACGTGTCAAAGCTGAGACAAGGTGCTCTGAACATACTTCTAAATTCGAAAACTATTATGGGGCCGATGACAACGACACCAACAGCCCCTGCACAACAACTGGAGTTATAAACCTTGAGTCCCGTTAGCTCAGCCAGGCGGAACTCTACAATCGTTCATGAAAGTGAAAGCGTGGACCTAATAGAACCAACCGAAATATTCGCTGCCTCAAACCGAGCCCAGCAAAGCGGGAATCGTACAGTAGCGTACCACCGACGAATAAATGGGATATACCATATTGATGTACCCTTACTTATCAATGCGTCCATCTATCGCACACCAGTGCTCAGATTGATCGACACTGGACCGGACGTATTCATCATATGGCAACATCTGGCCAGCAAGCTTGATCGTAATGTACGACCAGACGAAACTGCTAAGATTGTTTACCAAGCAGGAACTTAAACTGGATGTCAGTATAAGAGTACCTTTGTCGATCGTACTCATAAAGGTGCAGGCTCACTTCTTAGTGACCAGGGCACTTTCGTATCACCGCATTATAAAGATTAATTTTATGTCCCAGTTGCCGAAATATGTAGTAAATTTTCGCGAACGCTGTTTGGAGATGAAATTGATAAGCTGTAAATAACGAGGAGACGAAATTGTTTTTAGCGGGACTCCGGGATACGACCTACCGCTAATTGCGGTTGCTTGCCGAAAGCTCAACACTATCAAACCAAAAACGGAACCTTCGTTAATGTCATACCTGAAATCGCTCAACCAGGAGTAAAACGGGATTTATTTGTATCTGCGCCGGAACTGACCAAGGTGGTAATGGAACATGCATTGGCGCTCCAAAGCAAACGAACTATAATGATCGTGATGATAAATCTTAGCAACTCGGCCGTCGCAATTTATGCGGGCCAGTGCATAATAACGAAAATTTAGGCCCGATTTGGTGGTTGTTTTATAATAAGACGCATCTCTGGGCTGAAATAGATACAATAAGTGGAAGTATGGTCACATTATTTCGAACTAGCACAAGATACCAAAATCTTGCACATGCACCCGATAAGACCCTGAGATATAAGTTACAAGCTTTGTGTCCCCATTTCACTAGCACAGCAAATTATAAAACATGATCATAACAATCTACATGGAGGACATCCTGGTCGTGACTGACTTCTAACAAAGTTAAAACAGTTCTATTTTTGGAAGTGTATATCAGATCACGTACAGCAATAGATCAAAAAGTGCACTCTATGCCAGTCCGCCAAGCACCCAGTTGCTAGGATAACCACAGGACTGGATAGGGTTCCAGTGGTAAATCAACCTAAGTATCGCATCTTTGTCGACATAATTGATGTACAAGTTCGGTCACGTGGGGAAAATACATTCGAAGCTGTCTGAGCTATCGCTGCCTACTCCAACTACTCGGCGCTGTCTAAATGCTCCCCTCCCACCCGTCGTAACTCTCTATACCATCCCCTGCCACCCGTCGGAGCGGTTTACACCCTACCCTTCGTCGGAGCTCTCTACATCCTCCCCTTCCATCCGTCGGAGCTGTATATACTTTCCCCTCCCAGCCTTCGCAACTGTCTAAACAGTCCCCTCCAAACCATCGCAACGTACACCCTCCCCTCTCTCTCGCGGAAGCTATCTACACCCTCTCCATTCACCCATCGGGGCTTTCTATAGCCTCCCTTTCTATCTGTTGGAGCTGTCTACATCCTCTCTTGTCACCCGTCAGAGTTGTCTATACTCTCCCCTCCCACCCGTCGCAACGGTCTACACGCTGCCCTCCCACCCGTGGAAGCTATCTACATCCTCTCCATTCACCCGTCGGGGCTGCCTACATCCTTCCTTTCCAGCTGTTGGAGCTGTCTACATCCTCCCGTCTCACCCGTCAGAGTTGTCTATACGCTCCCCTCCCAGCCGTCGAAACTGTCTAAACGCTCCCTCCAACGCATCGCAGCTGTCTACAGTCTAACTTCCCATCCGGGAAGCTGTCGGGGCTGCCTAGATCCTTAGCTCCCATTAGTTGGAACTCATGAGTTACGCGGATACAGCCAATAACGATTTTACCATGTTAACGCTTGGATAGCTGTGTATCGAATAAATGCTTAACTGTGCGCGAAGCTGTGACTTGATTTGAAATTTTTATTCTGAAACTAAAAAATCAGTGTAAGGTCTAACAGCATAGTTATACTGGTCATGAAAAAACTTATTTTGTTTCATGTTTTCGAGAAATTTCAGCTGAAAATAACGTTTTTGCATACCCTTCCATGAGAAAAATATAGCAAAACACAGCCGTTATAAGTATGCTTTCAAAAATTTCATAAAATGAAATCTAGAGATATTAACGCTTAACACTTTTGACGTCCATCGCCCAGATATGAGCGATATCGATTTTGCTAAGAAATGTTATTGTCCATGTGTGGGCGATATAGATTGTATAAAGCGTATCTGTATTACGCGTGTGACGTGCTAGGTAAGTAAGTAAAATTGCGCATGGCGTGTAGGAAATGCTAGAGAGATTTATGTGGCTGTCACTAATGGGTCAGTGATGAATTATAATACCGCTCCAAAAATATGAAATACTTGTTTTGCAAAATATATAATCAAAATACGAGGAAAACGATAAAGTATGGTCGTTCAAATAATAAAAACATTTTGTAATTGTTCATCACGAATTTTAACGCAAATTGGAGCCGTGAACATTCATGTCAAACAAACATTCTCGGCAAAGAAACTTGTCAGACACATGACAGAAGGTTGGGACATTTAGACTCGCGTCCTCGGCCTCTCGAGATGATAATCCTTGCTCGCGATTCTTTGGAAAACACTCTTTACAGCGTCGCCGTATATCTTTTCTACTGTCTTGCGTCTTCTTAGCTAATTTTTGACCAGAGAGGCTCTCTGGATGGGCAATTGGATCAGTGCGACGTCGCCATGGGGGTCCAGGTTGTTCATCCGTGATCGACTATAACGCAATTTCGCAACACACTTTGAAACAATTTGAGATAGAGATGCAAATAGATTACCAAATCAAATACATCTGCTCAAATGAAATGGGACATAGTGTACTCAGTATAAAAGCACAATCTCAGTGTGCTAGCACTACCTTGGGATAAGCATTCAGAATTATATACCCGACCAGATTTGGCTATGCAATCAATATGTACAACTTCGGCGTCCTATTTAGTGCACTGAGATAAAAATTCAGAATTTCGCAGAGTTAATCTCGGTTTATCAACTGACGGCGTAGAAATACTGTATCAATGTCATACCAAAGTTTGAAATAGTATTGTAAAACTATCATCAAATCAATTCCGTGTTGTTCAACTATAACCACATGAAAATACAACCATTTCGATCATCTATAAATACTTTGCGAATACAGTTGACCGTGACATAAAAAAGGTTTTTCAAAATATTGTAAAATCCATAGCGATTTCAACGAACAGCTTTCTAGACAGTCGAAGCTTGTACAAGTTTTATAAAAAGCCATGGATTATATAAAACTTTGGATAAAAGATAAAACACTAACCTTTGCTTTTTTCATGAATTTGAACACCAGCTGCTCCATAAATTTTGTATTGGACCATTTCTTCTTCTCCGCTGACGATTTTCCAGTGAAATCTCGAAAGATAATGTATGTAATGACTACGCCAATTCTGAATATAACTTCAAGACCCATTTTTTGTACCAAAACAGTGTCCGTCGCAAGGTCATATTGTAACTGGAAAGCTGATCTGAGATATCGACACCGGTTTTGCAATTGTTGTAATGTATGACAGATTCTGGTTTTCTGATATTATCCCCACAACGATTTCGACGTCCAGTGTCGACTATATTGGGCGAGTGCTTTGTGCTGACCATTAGCACATCGCGACGATCGCGCCATTTCGTGATCGCAACACTATTATTGTTCTCTCAGGAAATAACGTCGCCACGATCAATTTTTGCCTCAATGACATCTTTAGAAAGCCCTCGACGTTTTGCACGGATTGTACCAGTGAGATATAGTTGCCGATCAAGAATCTCTTTAGCTAAGGTAACACTGTTAAAGTAGTTGTCGGACGGCCTGATCCTGCCAAGTTTTCCCCTATTTTTAATACCACAGACTCTCAATGTCCAAATTGGGGCTGATTTATGTGCGCGACCGGCATAAAAACAGGCATTGAAAGTATAACCATTCGGATCGCACAGTTTATACAACTTTACGCATATTTATTGCTTTTTCCCGATAACTATTGGCTAAAAACCATCCGTCTTCGCCATGGAATCATTGTTTCGTCCACCGTTGCGACCTGAGCCACTTCCACAAATTCCTGCAATTTGGAAACGACGTAGTTGAGCAACGGCTTAACTTTCGCCAGACGACAATCTTCATCAGAAACGGAAAAATGCCAGAATAAACAAATTAGGCTGAAACTATTGTGTGACAAGCGGAAGTCTGAAAATGCTGTCGTAGAATACCGTTTAGGCCAGTACAGTTGTACGCTTGGATAGTTGAAAAGCCCAAAATACAGCGAAAGAGATAATAACTCCACATTTCACTCTCTTTTACGTGATTCTATCTAGTAAAACATGATGATCGCAGTAGCTGCCTGCTTTCCAGGAATCTCTCAGCATACAAATTGGCCGTATTCACCATTTTTCTGCCAGCTCATCCGTGACGAGATTCATATATACATCAATTGAACGAATTTTATTTCCATCAGACATCGTAATATTCTTCAGCAGACGAAATTCATTGTCGCATTGAAAATGTGGGCTGTCATTCGTATTCACTCCATGTAATCGCAGGAGGAACTACAATATCGGCACCCTGGTTATAACATCGCCATCGGGCTCTACGACCTCATCGCGTAACTCGCCGTCCGATGACCCAATGTCACTTTCCGATGGTGAATAGTTAGAATCAGTGTCATTGTCGTCATACGTGATATGGCTATGGTCTTCACTTATATCAAATTCAATATTAGGATTTATTTTACATATGCTATTGCCCTAAAACTAATATTGAATTCTGTGACATATGTAGGTTGGAATACCGTCCCCCATATGAGGACGATGTACTTCACGAGTATAAATCTCACTGCCCATATGAGGGCGACGATGTTATAACATATAATGGACATGTCACCCATATATGGACGATGAAGTTTATTGTCAAATCGCATTAAAATATTGTTATCGCTCATATGTGGACAATTTATGGAAAGTATACTCATGAAAAAGTGGTTCAAAATTGACGCTGTTACGTCCAATGTAGAGTGGGCTTCTACTTTTGGATGTCAAGATTCAGCGGTGATATTCTGTGCTATACACCTTTGTCTGGGTGGACGTATGAAGTGTTTATCGATTCAGCAATTTCTTAATTATAGATTTTCACAGTAAAAGTGACACATTTTGGCTTAAATCAGTAGGTCTTGAGCATCTCTTTAGCTATTGTCTTAAAACACCACACACATACATACATATATATGTATTTGTGTTAATTAAGTATTATAGGGTAATATGCACTTAATAAAATAAAACCTGATCTAGTCACGTTTTCCGAAATTATATAGCAAACATGCTCATAGGCCTAGGGGGATTATCCCACCGTGAAACAACGGACCTATCTTCTGGAGTCTAAGGCATCGAATCCGTCATCGCCTTTCCGTGGCGCCGTAAAATTGTACCTTAATTTGGCAAAAATTGGGAAAAATTAGGGTAAACAGGTAAACAGGCATAAATTAGCGAAAAGTAGGAAACATTTCAGAAAAAAACTGTGAAAAATCGTCAAAAATTTTGGGAAAAATAGAAACTTTTAAGCATTTCGACATTGTACTCCCGTTTGTAGCAAAATTATTTTTTAATAAATGTAAGATTTTATCTACCATTCCGAAAATATATTTATGATTTTTAAGAAAAATATTTGAGTTGGACCCAAAATTATGTTTTGAGTATGTTTTCAGTGAAATATATGGATTCTATTAAAGTATAGTCTCAGCGAAAAGAGCCATGTAAAGAGATATAGTGGCTCAGTCAGGTTTTTATATTGTCTATCAATGGCAGTGAATTTATTTTAATTAAAAATTAACTTATGGCATAACTAATCCTCTCATGGCCACTACGTCTGAACGGACCCAACGCACATTGCGACTTGCTATGTTCACTGAGTTTGTCGTGTTGCGTACGTTTGACCGTACGTTGTTATTCGTTCACGTTGTGAGGTTCCTTAAGTAACCGAGAAACAGCTCCCAGATAGTTCAGTTGTTTGCCTACACAAATTTCACCCCTACGTTTCGAGTTCAATCCCAGGCACAGGCTTGAATTTGTCAAACATTGCACGATACACAAATTAATTCGGACATGAAAGGGATAAAAATCGTTAAGGTGATCGACTTTAAGAATCGTTATAGTGATATTCCAAGTGAATAAGTTGTTAATTTAAGTAAGACTAAAATCAGATCGAAATAATGTTGATATAAAGACAGAAATTCGTTCAAATAAAATTTACCGAAAATTACTAAGTTTATTAAAACATAAAATTTAGTATAAATTTACTAGTTGATTGAATTTAAAAGTTGGTTGAAATCTTTGTGCTATATAAAGAACAGTGTGTTTTGTTGGTGACAATCTCATGTGTAACCAATGTCCCTAAACGGTAAATACTTTGCCATATTTCCAATACCTGTACCCAGAAAATCATTGCCAAGGTTAATTTTTTGTGTGTTTTTTCAAAAATTGCCGTTACTGTATTTCTGTGTTAAAAATGTCCATGTCATTTGGCTAATAGAAAGAGACATTATTACATTTTAGTTTTTTAAGTAAAGACGCTATGAAAAACACATTGCCAATATTAATTGTTTTTGACTTTGTAAATTATATACCTATATAGAATATATATATCTTTTTAATACCTATATATCGGTTTTAATAAAATTTTGACTTGTCTTTTTATATAATAATCAACAATTGCGCAGAAGAATGGATTTCAAGTTATATATAAAATACCTAATTTAGCATTCATTTTTAATTGTCATATGGATTAAAATATTTGGCTTAAAAATAGTATTGTTTGCTTTAAATCGTGTTTATTTGCTAACAAGTTAAGCTTTGATGTCACGGACTCCACTAGCTTACCATTTCTCATTTTTTCATAGCTTTAATACAAAAACGCGGGCAATTTTTAGACTGTGAATGAAAGTTTTGGTGCGATCGTTTTCTCGGAGATAATGAGATACCGACATGTCAGCGTCATGTAGCAGTCCGGAATTCTGTGATCAGATATGAAGCCGAGGTCATTATAAACTGCTGTGACACCTTTTGCTTAAGAAAAACATCGTTCATCTATACACTCATGAAGTTGAACCACAAAATTACTGTTCCGTAGCCAGTTGTTTTTGTTAGTTAACCTCTACTATGTGAAATATTAACTTAACATGTCATTGGAGTCTACTAACCTTCTGGAACAGTCAGGACACCCGGTTGCCAGTCAGCAAAAGTTGCCACACATTGTCGTTGAAGACGTGTGTATTTTAAACGAGAATACGGATTCCGGTCGTGACGGAGAAGCCTGTTCGTACAATCGGTTAAATTATCCCAACTACGAACGAAAACAAACCCCACGTCTGAATACCGATAGCCGTTCGAAACGACAATGGTGGTCTGCTTATCGTGGTCTTTCAATCAAATGCTTTGTCGAGTTTCTAACTACAACTTGTTTAGCATTTGTTGGTAAGTTTTTTGGATTTTAATTAAAATTTTAGTTTTATAATTTATAATATTTTAATGAATCCATCTAGGTATCTTGTATTATTTCAAAAGCAGCGCCATTTATTGCGATGTATTAAAATGTTTACTCAGATCGTCTGGTATCGTACATTTGCAGCTAAAAATTTCTTCGAAGCCGTTGTCACATATATATTTTTAATATACTTAAATTCAAGTTCCTGCCAAACAGCTCCGTTGCGACTTATCTAGTATAGCTCAGAAATTCAGCCGATGTTGGACTAATGGTAAAGGGATGATGGGTCCTTTGGCTCATTTGGCCGCTAGTCGGCTTTCGCCTTAAAATTGAATATGTATTATTAGACTATTTGTTAACATTAAGGATGATTGGAAATATTATATATATTTGCTCTATTTCCCTCTATGTGTATCAGGATGGGCGGGTGGTCAGTGAATAATATAAGCATAACTTCTCGTTGTAGTTGAATTTTGCACTTATCGTAAATTTTATTGTTAGCTCGCAAATGAAACTAGATGCTTCTCTAGGACAGTTGGACCTACAGCTGCAATTTTGCTTTATATAAGTAGGCAGAAAGCAGTGCAGCGAACAAAAGTGCTCCGGAAAATTTAACGTCCAAGACGGATGAAATCAGCAGCCGATATGTATAGGTCATATACTCTGTTAAAAAGTCAGATAGATCGATCGACCTATTCTCAAGTTATAAATGAGTTCATTAAAATTCGAGTTGATTTGCCATGAAAAAGAGGACTGTTGAACACTAGCTCCTCAACAGGTGGACTTACAGACAAAGACGAAAGAATGAATGAACATGCTAACGCTTAAACAAAAAACAGGCAAATATTTAGCCAAATCCGTTTATTCAATTTTAGATTACAGTTATTGCAATAAAGTGTACTTCTTTTACCCGCAAGCAAAAACTAGCTATGTAATTAATGAGGCGTTCACGTTATAATGTCCCTAACGTTTGAAACCCATGTACACCACACAGTGTCAGACACACCGTCGACAGCAGCGTGTCTTAGACACCCCATGTTTTTTTAAAAAAAATCAAGGGTAGTTAGCTAGGGGTATTGCGACGTTTCGACATTGTCGAGCCCACTGTTTCTTTGTTTGCAGTTTTATTGACTGTGTGAGGCGTTATGTCGTTAACATTCATAAATTTTAGATACTAATATCGATATTTTAAAAAAATATGCAACACAACAAACTAACACATCGCATTAGCTATAGAAGGTGTCAGTTACGATTAATTCGCGGCAAATTGGTAGCTAAGAGTGTGTTAGATACTGTAAACAAAAATGTAGTTACTAGGGGTGTCTCCCAGACCCTTCGGAAATTGATTTACGGCATGGATGTGACCCTGATTGTCTACACGGTAGCGTCACAAATACAGGGGACAAAAGTTCTAAACAGCGTGGACATTATAACGTGACCACCGCATAATTTACATAAAAACTTTGGATGTAAATAAATTGACGGGTTATAAAAATTTCCACAAAAGCAGGTGTAATGGACGATATACCTATGGCTCGACGTAAAGTCATAGATCTTTGTGCAACATCGGCTGTCGATGGCTGCTTCAGTTGAAGAGTTTATTATGAGTTATCATTTTTCTAATTAATTCTTGCTAGGCCCTAGGGTCTATAAGACCAACAGTAATTAAGGTCATATACGTTATGTCAAGTTTTGTAAAACAGTCATCATTAAATTTTACTTAGAAAAATTGATTATCGATCAATGAATTGCCGTTTTAATTTCATTCAACGAAATTTTGACGTCTAAAGTAATTTATTTTGTAGGATCAAAAATTTCTAAGGAATCAATATTGATATTGTGTTTTGCGAAATATTACTAATAAAACTTTTGCCTCAATAGGATTTTTGTTTGTAAAAACTTATTTTACAAAACAATAACTTGGAACGTCGTAAAAGTGAACTCAAGGCTATACCAGCCTTAATATGAGATTCGGAGATGATAAATGCTCTAGAATATCACTCCGCGTAATACATTTGCTGCTGATAAACGCAACTCTATGCGGCTTTGGTAATAAATCAACCTATAGTTATTATTCACCTTAGAGCATAGGTGCGCAAGATCCGTCAGCTAAAGGGTGTTGTAGATCGTCTCGGCGGGGGACGAGGTGAAGTCGTAACCCGGAGGGTAACCAAACGATTCTCAAATTTTACCTCATGATTTTTCATTATTTCCACAATTTTTGTGATAGCTCCTAAAATTTTCTCGCAGGGTACGCTGTGCGTGAGGCCTCGGTGTCTTGCGTTTGCTTGGAGCTTAGGGATTAAATTCCATGTCCCCTAAGTTCATCCAGACCTAAGAATATCATTCCATAATTATAGTTTTGAAAAAATATTGGTCATTGTTCGAAATTGCATAAAAAATTACTATATACGGATTAGATGTACCTTATTTTTGATCGCCAACATTTGTCCAACTCCGACATTCTGGATCATCCAAACGAAACGCTTGGTATAATATTTGAGTTTAGGGTCATTGCTTATGCGAAGTGATACCTTACTAGCGGGCGCATTGTCTATGGGACTTTTTGTTGCAGCTATGATATCGTC
Source organism: Trileptium ribeirensis (assembly GCA_030248225.1). Classification (NCBI taxonomy): domain Eukaryota; kingdom Metazoa; phylum Nematoda; class Enoplea; order Enoplida; family Thoracostomopsidae; genus Trileptium; species Trileptium ribeirensis. The sequence goes on from JASANE010027213.1 coordinate 13,284, forward strand.
TTTTGCTCATATCAGGTATGTATTTGATGGTATATTCTAGTAATAGCACTTTCCTTGACGCCGAATTCAATCGCATAAATTATCTAAAAACCTTTAGTTGAAACGGAATGAGAGGAGTTTTCTTAAATAGTGCTTGACGCCGAATTCAACCGCATAAATTGTACTAAAGCACTTTGTTTGAATCAGAATGACCGGAGTTTTTTTATATAGCGCTTGATGCCGTTTTCAAGTGAATAAATTGTCCTAAAACCTTACTTGACGCAGAATGGGCGGAGTTTCCTTAAATAGCGCTTGACGCAGAATTCAATCGCATACATTGTTCTAAATCACCTTAGTTGACACGGAATCAGTGGAGTTTTCTTAAAGAGCGCTTCACGCCGAATTCAATCGCATAAATTATCCAAAAACCTTTAGTTGAAACGGAATGAGAGGAGTTTTCTTAAATAGCACTTGACGTCGAATTGAATCGCATAAATTGTACTAAAACACTTTGTTTGAATTAGAATGACCAGAGTTTTTTTATATAGCGCTGGATGCCGTTTTCAAGTGAATAAATTGTCCTAAAACATTTATTTGAAGCAGAATGGGCGGAGTTTCCTTAAATAGCGCTTGACGCAGAATTCAATCGCATACATTGTTCTAAATCACCTTAGTTGAAACGGAATCAGTGGAGTTTTCTTAAAGAGCGCTTCACGCCGAATTCAATCGCATAAATTATCTAAAAACCTTTAGTTGAAGCGGAATGAGAGGAGTTTTCTTAAATAGCACTTGACGTCGAATTTAATCGCATAAATTGTACTAAAACACTTTGTTTGAATCAGAATGACCGGAGTTTTTTTATATAGCGCTTGATGCCGTTTTCAAGTGAATAAATTGTCCTAAAACCTTACTTGACGCAGAATGGGCGGAGTTTCCTTAAATAGCGCTTGACGCAGACAATCGCATACATTGTTCTAAAAGCTTTAGTTGAAACGGAATGAGCGGAGTTTTGAGTTTTCTTAAATGGCGCTTGACGCCGAATTCAATCGCATAAATTGTCCTAAAACACTTTGGTTGAATCAGAATGACCTTAGTTTTTTTATATAGCGAATGATGCCGTGTTCAAGTGAATAAATTGTCCTAAAACCTTTATTTGAAGCAGAATGGACGGAGCTTCCTTAAATTGCGCTTGACGCAAAATGCAATCGCATAAATTGTTCTAAAACCTTTAGTTGAAACGGAATGAGAGGAGTTTTCTTAAATAGCGCTTGGCGCCGAATTCAACCGCATAAATTGTCCTAAAACACTTTGGTTGAATCAGAAAGACCGGAGTTTTTTATATAGCGAATGATGCCGTTTTCAAGTGAATAAATTGTCCTAAAACCTTTATTTGAAGCAGTATGGTCGGAGTTTCCTTAAAAAGCGCTTGACGCCGAACGCAATCGGATAAATTGCCCTGAAACACTCTAGTTGAAATGGAATGAGCGGAGTTTCCTTAAATAACGCTTGACGCCGAGTTTAATCGCACAAATTGTCCTAATGCACGAGTAACCTTAACTTGCGCCCATCGACTATCCTATTTTGTAATAGCCGATAGCGAATCGCAAACCACTGTTACGAAACAAAAGCGGAAATTTAGTCGGTTTTTCGATAACAGCAAGTTGGCAAAATCAGAAACAAGTACCAAAAATTAAACCTTGTGTTGTAACAGATTTTGACGATTTTGAATTTGTTGCGAAAACTGTTATCTAATGCCTATCAGCTTTTGGTTTGCATTTATCGCTGTTCTTGAACAACTTTAACGTAGTAGTGACATGAGAAATTAACCAGTTTTTTGACTTAGCTTGCAGTGTTCGCGAACAAAGCCAGCGAATCCAAATCCGATAGAATTTTGTTCTCAAAAAAAGTCGGTAATTTTCGTTGAATTTTCGCGAACACAAATTTGCCGGATTACTGTCGCAGAGTTGTGTGTTCGCGAACAGTTTTGCGCTGGAATAAGGTTTACCAAAAAACGTTCCTAATAGATTTTTAACCTAAATAGCACAATAGGATTATTGATGCGCGTGGGTTAAGTTAAGGTTAAGTTAAACTAAGGCATAATACCTTTAGTTGAAACAGAATGGACGGAGTTTCCTTAAATAGCATTCAACTGTGTAAACCAATTTTGTTGTCTATGTCATACAATGACAAGATTGACGAATTCGCGCAATTTTTTGTCGACGCGTGATAAAATATATAAAAACATTATTATCTAAAGCTGCTTTTACGATTTTTCTTCCGTTAATTCTCGCAATATCGAATAGAGGCTAGTTAGAAAGTTTGCGATTTTTGATAGTTGGGATCAACATTCAGACATTTTATTTATAGGTTTTTCAATGGCGTCGTATATAAAAATAGACGCCACCCCTAGTATCCCCATAGACTTCAAAGGATCCCTTTTCAAGGATCCCATGGACTTTTAAGGGCAATAACTTTTTAGTATTTAGAACTTTTTTGTCAGACGATCCATTTTCGAGCTAAAGACAAAGTTTTAAACCACCAAAAAATATATATTAAGTCTTAAACATAATTATTCAGTTTTGTTAGGCATGATTTTTTGTTTTGCAAATATCAATAATTAATTTCCGATTTTCGCGGTAGTTGGAAATTCATTCGCCGAGGCGCTTAATATTAGCGGGTCAGATATTAAAATGAGGTTTTTTACCCCATTTTAGCACCCTTCACGGAAGCACGGTTATTTTATCTTAATTTTCGAATTTTCACTCAGCGTGGTTTTATTTCATAGTAAAATGACAAATGCCGATACCAGTTTTTGTTTTTCAATTAAGCCTCCTTTTCTGGAGTTGAAATTGAGGTATGGCACTATCGTGGTTCCTCGACCCAAAATTCGAAAATTTGTTATTGGGCGGCTGAAAGGTTTCACATTGGAGTTTTCGAGCATGGCAAACTCGTTGCCAGTGTTAGTTTTGCTCCGCGAGATATTGTTCCATGGATACGGGGGTATGGCGCACCGATGGCTCCTCGACCCAAAATTCCTAATTTTATTGTAACGTCAAGGGAGGCTAATAGCTTGCACTTTGGGGTTTTCGGGCATGGGAACTTATTGCCGGTGTTAGTTTTGTTATAACTAGTAAGGTATTGTGTGATGGCCAAATATAGCATATCGACGTATGCTATCGAGAGCTGATTGGCTGTGCACGCAAAAGGCGTAGGTATACCTATGCTTCATTGCGCTATACAGTCTCGATACAGTTACTAGTATGGTGTAGGCTTGTACGCTATACCACTAGATAGTATGGTGTAGACTGGAGACAGAACTTTCACATTGGGAGTCCTTTATAACGTGAATGCCGAATTAGTGCGCTAAATTCGACAAAATCCACAATATATGCATTAATTTCATAGCTTGATACAATGAAGGAAACCAATTAATCTATTGTGTACCAAAGCTATAATTTCTTAGCTGTGTTTTCTAGCTAAAGTTCTAGCCAAAGCTATAGTTCTATATTTTCGGCTATGTCTAAA
>JASANE010027218.1:0-19590 GCA_030248225.1 Trileptium ribeirensis
CTCGATACGAATATAAAGTATTTAATGGGTCAAACCTTCGGACTGGAGAGGAACGGTCAACAAGAGTGGAACTGTGGCATTGCTAGGCTTGTTAGCACTTGACCTATAAGGGGCTTAGTAGCATATAAAACAAGAAGATGCTCTATTTCGACAAGTGTGCGAATTCATTACTCTGAATGCCTTTCGTTTTTATAGCAATCACTGACGTCATCCGTAAAATTAAATAAATAATGTTTATACTAAAAACGCTTTAAATGTCATTATAGTTAAACGAAACTCCGATACGGTGTGCTGAACACCGGACATTTGGACTGAAAAGCTAAAGTGCTACTCAACCTGGCCTCTCCACAGAGGAGGAGGAGGAGGCCAAAAGATTTCGGCGGCTCCCCCTAGGTATATAATGCACACAGGTTAATTTTGCCTTCCCCTCAGGTCAAATCCCCGGCACCCCCCAGGTATTTTCAGGACACCCCAAAAATTATCGTCCTAACAAATACGGTTACAACAAAGCTCCTCCATATCACTTGATTTGTTATGACAAATTCCTAAGTAAAATGAAGTGCGGCTTGCAGAGATACTCATTTTTAGTGTTTAAATAAAAAATATGTATTAAAAACAACTATAAAAATATTCCCGATGCTTGAAAAACACGAAAAAATGCAATTATAAACCCCAATTGACCTGGGGTGTTGTTTCCATTAGGTAAGCTTGGGCAAAGTCTACAACGTAGAAGCTGCCAAAGCCCCCAGGTAACATTTTGGTCCTGTGGAGAGGCCAGGTCAACCACGACTATATACATCGGCTCTGATAGTTCTGCGTTATTAATAATATTGAATGTAGCGTAACGTGCCGCTAGTAACTCGAATTTGGGCGCTGTGAGATAAATAACTTCATTTTCGACATCATTACCCTAAAAACAGCGAGCGATTGCAATAAGTACCGCACGGTTTAAGAGCTGGTTAGGAAGCCTAGTAAATTTTTCGTAATGAGTACGCAAAAAATTATGTATCACAGCTGTTCTTTACTAAGGGTAACACTTTGGTTAACACATGCAATACATATATGACTTTCTTGTGAAGTGCACCGAACTCAGTCCTGCTTATCACACACCATGGGCTAATAGAAAAACACACAAAGCGAGCAGCACACACATTTAAAATTAAAGGTCGCTAAATACTAAGCTTACCTTTTTGATGATATTTCATACGTTACTTTATCGTTTGCCTTTCTTTCGCTTGAAACAACATGCCCAATATCAGTCCCTTCAACGATCTCCACAAGCTCAGCTAAACACGGTGTTGACTGATGCGTAGTATAATATACAACATCGCCTTTCAGCAAGTACTCCATAGTTGGATGATCAGGGTTCGAACCGAAATTATCATCATGCATTTGTGTAACATCGTTTGCAGCATGGTATATCCCGCCATACCCGGTTTTGTTTGTTACACAAATGAAATCTTCTGAAAAAACGGATGCAGAACAATAAATATAAGACTTTAATTACTATGCCCCTTTAGTGAATTTAGATCATTCGTCAGTAGTAAGAATTCAAGATACGTACTCAGCTTTAGCCATAATTTACTACGGTGTACTGGCTTCTTAGAAACAGAGCTAAAACACCTTTATTGAGGTTAAAAACAACTTTTCAACCAATTTTTTTGCTGAAATTAGACAAATTTTAAAGTTCGGAAAGGGGTTTTTGTGAAAAATGTCAAAGCCAAAGCGCGCCCGTTTTCTGGACACCAGCAAATGCCAGCCCCCCGCTTTGGAGAAGTCAGGTGTACAATGACGTGATCGTTCTTCAGCGTTCCCACACCCCAAGATACCGTGGAAGGTACTTTCAAAAAGCATACATATTCAGAACACAGCGGAAATAGTTGGTAGAACACTAAACCTTAGTATAACAGTTATAACAACTTTAACAGCAATCAAAACTAAGCCCAGTTCGAATTCCGGCAAATTCAGCTTTCGTTACTATTATTAACCGTAATACTGATACAAAATCCTAGGTTGTCCCAAATTGTTAATGAATCCTAAAGTGGCAGCAAATTTCCCCTTGTGTTTTCCATTTGGCAACCCAATGTATATTACTGCTAGGGGCTCATCCCATGAACAACGAAAGCGAAAGACAAAATCAATACCAAGTGATTAGCAAAATTGTTCGCCCTAGTCAACTGCGTTGTGCCAAATATAGATGTTGGTGTTGGAGTCAACCTAAAGTGATTAAATATCGGTATACACAATCCAATAAAAATACTACCATTGCATAACAATCAAGTAATTACCGTTTTTGTTCTTTTGCAAATATATACCTGTATTGACAGATAATATAGCTTGCACAATGTAACTTGGGAGGCTACCAGTTAAGCCATCTTAGTCTGTCATTCATCCGTAGCGTTTATAGAGCTCCCAGCTACATTTCTAAATCTGGCAATGGTGAACAAAGTGAAAAATTCCAAATTCTGATGTTATTGCATGTAACGGAGAAACGCCGAAATAAAAGATCTATTATTATTGTTGAACAAACTCTGTATAAATCTAGCCATTATTTATCGTCTATAACCTATTGATATGGATGGCATAAAATAAGTTGGCTAAGATTTTGTTGCAGAAGGTAGTTGCAAAACCAACCTAAAATAATGTACTGATCAGCAGCAGCAGCATCTCAGTCAAAATCCTCTAAATCTTAAACTGTGAAAGGTTAAACCAATGTGGTTTAAATTTTTACATAAAATTATATTTAAAGATTACATTTGATCCCAATGATACACAACTATCCTGAAATGTTTTTACTTAAAATGTTCATAAAACACACATAAGGCTCGGTCGTGTAATTTAAAGAATTTTGGCGAATTATGAAACGTCTGGCTTGTTTGACTTTTGATTAAAAGATGGGGTCGGGTCGGCCCGTTTGACAAAAACTGGGCTGAATTCAAATTGAATGTTAATAAATTTGGCCAAGGTTTCGTCAGGCAACTAATTATTATGAGACATATATCCGCATTAAGCGACTTTTAGGGTCCACAGTACGTTTACCTTATCAGAGCCGAGATTTCTTGACTTCGGTTTCGCTCGCTGAGATTATTTATTGTGGGCTCTATCGCTTACTGCCCAAGACCACCTAGGCTTATCGGTAGGGCTGCGCTGAGACAAACCTATCAGCTCGATTCTCATCTCTGAACTATTAATATATACGTCTCTATATCCATTAAGCGTGTTTGTTGACTGTTCGTTTTTTATTGCACTGATAGTTTGTTTCATACCTACTAGCTATATGTTGGCCTCTCTATTGATGGATTGCTTCCATACGATTTTCGAGATCCCCCAGGAAATTGCGGTTGCCCAAGGCGTGCCCAGGAAAATTTTGGTCCTGTGATGAGGTTAGGTACTCCGGTACTGTGGACAGGCCAGAAGTAAAACAATGATTTTGACTCAAGTCTATTTAATAAGTCTTTGTAAAAGTAATTATAACGAAACCTTAAAAATATCGTCAATAAAAATACTAATCATTAAAAGTGAACCCTCAGTCAGCTTATATTATACTTATACTTACTTTCAATATCGCTTATAGGTACTTACTTTCGGTATCGCCAAACCCAACAATATGACACTGTATCATTCCAGGCCCACCGAATACCACAACGCCAATTTTGACATCGAGCACATCGACAGTCGAAGGGAAATCCACATTTTCGCCATCGAAATTTGCCTTACCCATCTTCCCATTAACCATCATAACAATATTCGAGTCGAATCGTCTGTCTATATTTCATATAAACCCAAACCGTTACCAAATAAAACACCGACTACAAATTATAGATTACATTCTGTCAGCAGCTAAAACGAGATAATATATACTCCAATAATTATTCCAGCATTATATATAGTATAAATTAAAACGTAGTCACAAGTAAATGTTTTGTCTCCATCCGGTCAACCATACATTATTCTATCCTCTTGGCAGGACCAATATTTTACCTGGGGGCTTTGCGCTGGAGGCCCCAGCTGCAAGCTGGTGTGAACTGTAAAGACCTGCGTCGACATTTTCCCAGGCTTACCTGCGGAAACCGTACTGCCCAGGTAAACTGTTGGGTTTATTCTTGCGTGTTTTCGTGATTTTCAGAATTTAATACATTTTTATCGTTGTTTTGTTGCATATTTATTTAAGTACTGAAAATATGTATTTCTACAGGCCGCACTTCATCTTATTTATGATTTTGACATAATAGGCTAAATATAGGTATAGTAATATTGAGTTTTGTTACAACTTTCTTGTTATAATGATCATATTTGGTGGTATCTTGTTGGGAATAGACCTGGGGGAAACCAAAATTTACCTGGCGGCATGACCTGGGGGACATGCTGAAATCCTGGGGAGCTCGAACAGCTATGACAGCCCAGTTATTAAAGGTAATTCGATCATTTCTAAAATATTTATAATCGTCTTTAACGGCGCAGAAAAATTGAGAGGGGCACTTTTCAGCAAGGGAGGATGGCCGGAAGAGATAACAGATTCTAATTCGACCGCTGTCATTCGAATTAAATTGGATTTTTCAAATTCATCTTAAAGAAAGAAATCAATTATATATGTACGTTGCTGGTCATAATTTAATCAACAATCCTCATGAAAAGCTGGTAATAATTTAAAGATGTGTATACCAAGCAACCATTATTATAAGAACTTTTAGTACGCGTTCTTAGTTTTTCCGTAAATTTTTAACATGATGCGCTGCTACATAAACAATAATTCACTTTAAATCATAGGAATAAAATACGTCTCTCAGTATATTACGTCTAAAATTTATAACTTATGTAATTCATTCTGGATTATTACAAGGTAGACTAATCTTTACCATAGCGTAGTGGACAGGATTAAATCCATTCTGAATCATTACGTGTTAAATTAACCCGTACTAAACTGTAATGGATAACATTAAGGAACCCCAAGCTAAGGCCGTTATATCAGTTAGACGAAAATCGTAATTTCAAACCGAATATAAAGCCCCAACTCCCATATATAATATGTGTGTGTTCGATATTTGATTTTATTAAATTCATGATCGTGAGTGATGAATAACTGTACGCTTACCATTTGTTTCGCTGTGTGTTTACCGTCGTATGACCGTTTGTACGATATTATAGGATTTCCGTTTGTATAACCATTTTGTAACCTTTGTCATGCGAATATCGCTGTACTTTCGATCATTGAATTTCTCATGAGTGGTAACACGTGCGATTGTATTGTTCATGCGTTATTTTACCAATAATCTTGTATGCGGTTGTGCCCTCGTGCTTATGTTGTTACCAGTATGCCTTTGTAAGCCCGCGATTATATTGTTGTCATACCTATTTATGAATAATGCCGTCTTTTGTCGTTCAGCGAGTGCAGCAGGACAGTTCCGGTTTGTTACGTATCTTGTCAGTGTTGAAATAAAACAATAGGCAAGAACTGAAACTATGACGCGATAAAGATCAATAAATATCTTCCTTAATGGAAAATCTAAAATATTTTGGGGTACTCAAATTGAACTGGCTACAACATGCTACAGGGTGCAATGGTTTTGTCTGTAATGTCGTTTCGCAGGTGATTCACCGTGCGGTATATATTTGCGTGACGCTTTGTCTTATGCTGTGTGTGCATTTGTGTAACTTTTAATTTTCGTATCGTGCACATGTCTACGACGTGAAAGGGTCACAATAGAGAAAATAAGATCAAGATATCAATAAGATTTCAGATTCTAAAAACTTGACCAGGACCCGACCTTAGACCGTACTTCGAGTTCAAAATTATCATGGTCCGGGAATAGGAAACATCGGCAGCTCACTAAGGAGTGAACGGCCAAGGTATGAGAATTCCGTGGGAAGTAACTAAAATCGATATTAGTCTTGCGGCTGTAGGTTGTGAAGAGTCATAATATATGGTCACTGTGGTTAAAAATTTATATAGAACAGTGGTTAAGCGAAGAGCTGAAAAAAAATTACGAAAACAGTAGCTTCAGAATAATCGGAACGACGGATGCCGGGATCGATAACCCGCGACTGTTAAACGGTTGATATTTCGGGGGTATTCTGAGTGCTTTCTGGAACAGAATTTTATGGCCTTCCCAGTGACACCAAAATGAACGAAATCATTTGTGAATTTGTCATGTAATCTGAACCTTAATAATAGAACTTAATAGAAACAGCCGTTACTTACGCTAAGTTTAGCTGTTCGTAGTATATTAATATTGGCTTATTCATCATAGGTACTTATGTGTAATCTATCTGGTTTTAATGTACATTCATTGTCTTCTTGATTGACCCAGCCAACATCGCCCCGCGAATCTTTTTCTCCTGTAAGAGCCACGCAACATCATGGGCACGTTCAAATCAACGACATTGGTTGCAATCACCAAACCATCATCTTTGTGATCCTTTATTTTCTATATATACCACCACCCCTAAACCCGGCTCTACGACCCCTAAACCTCCTCCTCCCCCTAAACCACCACCCCTAGAATTTCGAGTCCCCCCCCGAGAATTTTTTAAATCTAATTTAAAAAAATTATAGTTACCATTAGCATATGTCGCAAATTCCTTTTCTGTGCTGATAATTCGTTGTTACTCGTTGAACATGTAAGGATACGTTGTTGAGGACCGTGTGTAGCTCGATGGACGCCGCTGTCCAAATTTACGTGTAGGGATTTGGAACAACGCATAGCGGTAGATATGATCCGCTGGATAGTGTACGGCATAAATATATAATGTATATTATGTGTCATTCACCCCCCCTAAAATGGTTTGCCCCCCGAGCTAGGGGGGCACCACCCCTAGGCTCCCCCCTAGAATTTGGACCCGAAAAAAACCCCGGATATATAATGTAATCTTTATTATCCTCTGTCTCATACAGGAACTGCATACTTTGCTAACAGGGAATAACCGGAACCGGAAATTACCGGAACCGTCCCTTTAAACCGGATCCGGAATCTGGTCTTCGAAACTTATACGTATATAGCACAACAGCTGAAGGAGGAAATGACGGTATAGTGGATTTAAATGAATTAAAAATAACTTTTACATTAAACTTAATGTATTGCGATGGCATTATTGCCTCTGAATTTTCAACAGCTTTCTCTAAGAATCGTTTTCAAATACTTGATTACAATACTAATGCATGCACAACTTCTAAATATACTATTCTAAACAGTGAAACTAGAAATATCATATCTAATTTCTTTCGCTAAATGCAATATACTTTATATAAGCGAAACCAGTAGATCGCTCAAAGAACGTTTCAGAGAGCATAAAAATTTTGAATAATAATAATAAGCGTAGTAAAACCCTGGTGGACCACTTCAACAATGGTGTATTGCTCACCTTCTGATATGAGAGTCCAGATCATTGAAAAAATTGATAACAGCATCGAATCCCAATATGAATGTAATAAATGCAGATGCTCGCGTGAATCATTCTGGATAGATACTTTGCAGTAACCAACCTTATGCCCTTAATGACAAGTTCGTAGAAATAGATGAAAATAAATCTACTTTTTTCAATCTCCGTAATAATCCATGTTTTCGCAAATTTCACAGTAAAAGAAAAAAGAAACGTGGACCAAGACGAGGTGGAGGTATTCGTAAACTACATCATGATGTGAATATTGCAGAGGACCTATATTCCTTTCACAAAAATGACTATATCTCTTAAACGAAGAATAATAAACATTGTATTGAAACGTTGTAATAAAAACATAGCCATCGTCATCGTGTTAAAAACTCTTTCCGACCCCAATTATTAATTACCCGAATCCGTTAAAAGTATTTTGTCTAACCTTATATACTATAGATTTGAATTATCCTTAAAACATCTGTATCTAATAAAAAGACAAACAATACATGGTCATAAATTTTAAACATAGAATTTTTGACGACATAAGGCTTAACAAAATAATTAAGTAACCTAAAATAGTAGGCTGCTGGCCTATTAATTTCCATATAGATAAAAAATTGAACAAGTATCTAAAACCGGTTGTTTCCTTCAAATAACAAACCCGTATGCTCTCTTATTTTCAACTATAGAATTACCATTTGTAATGCGGACAATATGGCCGGTAACATCAGTTGTACCTGTACGTCTAACCCTTTTACAAACAACCATTATGGACATGTCATATGCGGTGAAATAAATATCATTCCAGATAATAGATTACGAAATATTTTTGAAAAAGGTCCAAAGTATAGGTTTAATGATAAATTTTGTCCAGATAAATTCATAAATAGTATCTCTTCTTATATTAACCTACTGTGATCTAGTAAAATTCAGGACTGGTATACCATCAGAATTTCTTGATAACTGGGGTAATTATTCATAGATAATGTACGTTTTTGACTAGATAATTTGTTATTCGATTATTCTCATGTGAATAGTCAGGATTATCTAAATTTAAAAAATAATAAAACATTAAAAACTTTAACAGATAAGTATGTCATTACTGTAACGGATAAAGCTAGCCAAAACTACTCTTTCATATGCAAAAATTTTATATAGAACAGATTCAACGGGAACTTGAAAGCAATGTAAATGGATACCCAACCTATGAAAAAATCAATCTACCAAAAACAGTCGGTAATTAAGCACTTAGTAAGGATTAATCAAAGATTCAGTACGTATACAAACAGATGATTGTGACCGAGAACTCCCCTTTATACAGATAATACCCAAACTACATAGATCACCCATCCAGTTTAGAGTTATTGTCAGCAGTAAGATAGCAGTTACCAAAAAACTATCGAAAATCCTTTGCCCAGCCTTAAAACTGATCCAAAGCAGACTAGAAAAATACGGTAACACCCTAAAAATCTTAATGGCATAAATCACTTCTGTATCATTAATAACAACCATAAAATTCTGGATAAAATTGATTATCTCAATCGGATATGTAATTTCCGAACTATCAACACTTACGATTTTACTACGCTATATACAACTCTCCCGCATGATGATATTATCGCAAATTTTAAGCACCTTTTGGAAGTTGCTTTCAACAAAAATGATACCTTATTTATATGTGTTTCAAAATTCAAAACTTTCTGGACATACAATAAAAGTAATAGACCAGAAAACTACTACCTCATTAAGTATGATATACTTGACATGCTAGGTACGCTTGTTAAGAATATCTTTTTCACGTACGGTGATAAAGTATGCAAAGTATTGGAGTCCTAATGGGTACCAACGCTGCCCCATACATCAGTAACTTATATTTATACAATTATTATGAACGTAACTTTTTACTCAAGAATGTGAAGTTCCGAATCGACAAATGTGAACCCTTTCATAATACATACAGATCTATCGATGATCTCACACTGATCAATGATGGCGATGCTTTTGAGAAGTTATATAACGAAATTTACCCTGATAGTTTAAAACTATGTAAGGTGAATCATAATAACAAAAATGCAAATGTCCTGGTCCTAAACATTGCAGTTGATCACGGTAAAGCACAAGTAAAACTTTATGACAAACGAAAGGCCTTTAACTTTAAAATTTATACATTTCCACAATTCTCAAGTACCATACATTTCCACATTTCTCAAGTACCATTTCTATCACTGTTTTTCGGGGTATTATTTTTAGTCAACTTACTAGATTTATCAGCATTAATAGCGATATATGTGGATTTGAAAGTAATCAAAATGAGCTTAAACTTGTGTTGATTGATAGGGGTTATCCGTGTAGACTTTTCAAAAGTGTACTTAGTACAGTGAAAAGACCCCCAAAATTTATACAAAAATTTGGTACACACAAAATTTTATATCTATAATGTAAAGCGTTATTAATACTTAAGCCATATGTAGCTAATATGTTCTCCTTAATTCATTGTAGACAATCTCACTCGTAAACGAATCTCACGCGAAGCAATTGATATGTCCTACGACGATCACAATTGTAAGATGTCACGTAAAAGTAATCTACGTATGGACAATACCAGTTCCTCAAATGATCACGTCGCAAATGATTTCCAAAAAATCCTTCTTGAAGGCATCGAAAAACGACTATCAGAATTAGAAGACCGTACAGAGAGTATGGAGGATTTAGCCGGCCACACATAACGAAGCTCAGCTCGCCAGATGTTCAAATATTCTGATACATAATCTTGATTGACCCCGACAACATCGCCCCACGAATCTTTTTCTCCCGTAGGAGCCACGCAACATCATGGGCACGTCCAAATCAACGACATTGGTTGCAAACACCAAAACATCATCTTTGTGATCCTTTATTTTTTATTTATATAATGTAATCTTTATTATCCTCTGTCCCATACAGGAACTGTATATTTTGCTAACATGGAATAACCGGAACCGGAACAGTCCATTTAAACCGGATCCGGAATCTGGTCTTCGAAACTTATATATAGTAAAACAGCTGAAGGAAGAAATGACGGTACAGTGGATTTAAAATGTATTAAAAATAACTTTTACATTAAACTTAATGTATTGCGATACCATTATTGCATCTCTAGGACTTTAGAGTGACTGAGGAAGCTAGTAACGTTTATTTAGCGATCAATGTGTAGGTTTTTGGACTCCCATGGCAAAAAACGCCTTCCACTGTCCAGCCTTGCGCAAATTGCGTCAAATTGAATGTCCACTGTTATAACTAAACATGCTTGCATATAGCGTGGACTAAACACTTTCTCTCTGTCTCCAATTGCTCCCTTTACAACACATACGTTTGTTGCACGTTATTCTTTAAGATATGGCTTCAAAAGACAATAAAGGAAAGTATAATATAATATTCTAACCAGTGGCCAGAGACATTGTTTAAGCTAGCGTTGAGCAACCAGTGCCCGTCAGCTGGATGATGATGATTTTCTGAATGCTATAATGATACAAACTGTGACATTGCTCGCACAGTTTCAAGAAATTACCAAGATCGCAGTTTCTGGCTGCGTTGCCGATATGTTACCTTTCTTTAATGTAGACTGATTTACAAAGTGGCTTGGGCTTGACGCAATTTATGTTAGCCAAGCTTACGCTAAGTACTTGTACGTAATCCATACTCTGTTTCTGAGTTGGACCGGTTTATTTCGAACATGCACCGCAGACTTCTGAATGTGCAAAATAGCTGCTACAAGCATCGAGCTGGCTTTGTTTTGTTAACAAACTCCTGCAGTGTTAAGATGAAAAATTCCTGCTGAAATTATGTGACCTACTTACGTTTCAAAATGCAAGTTGCTAAGTTAATCTTATTTTGTTTGGTTGCATTGGAACTTGATCATTGTGTACGTATAAATTACATATGTTTGGACGACAGATGAAGCAAAAATGTGGAAAATTTCAAACAAAATCGGTTCCGGTATGGTTTTTGCCTTTTGCCGGAACAGCAACCGGAACACGATTTTCGCCGGAACCGGAATTCCGGTTACTCCCTCTTTGCTAAATATGCCATACTATCACATAACTAAAGAACACTGTTCGTTTCTATTGTGCTCCTTCAGCTAAGTCGTAAACTCGCTGTATAGATTGCCCATCCGTTTTATATTACATCTTGCGGAACTTAACATTGTTTCTTCAATTTCGCAACGTTCTAATATTTTTGCCCCAACCACTAAAATAGGCATGCGACCCCTTATTTTAGACACGAACATCTAAAATAGGCCTGAATAGATAGGCTTGCGAAAATAGGCCTGTATTCGGTGAACACAACGATATAATGCGGGTCTCTGCCTGACCCTTCGTTGGAACGCTGTATATGGCCAAAATTCCTCCCAAAATATACTGTGAATGATGGTGAACATAAAATACCAACATTTTTATTTTTAGCTCTGTAGTGGTCAAATCACCCTCGTTGCGATGACGTTGTTGAGAAATGAACAAATATACCCGGCGGGTCTCTATCTGCCTTCCCTCTAATTCAGAACAACTGATAATAATAATAATGACAACTCCCCACCGTCACCAAAACTGTCTGTTGTTTCACTTTAGCGTTTTATATTTTCTACCCGTGGAACGGAGATGTGAATCTCCTTCGAATAGCACTGCTAGGACGAGCTCGTGATTCCTCGGGGACATCGATCTGCTCATCCGTTAGTGCTGGAGAACCCGCCAAAGCTCAATATACTAACACATATAAATCGAAATAAGTGGGTCAAATCCCAATTCTGCGTCTAACTTCCTCTTGTTTGGTGTCATTCGAGCCCATTCTTTGTCCTGGGTCCGAATTTGCTTTCAGGGCGGTCCAATTCCCACGGGAACTCATCGTCCCAGACCTTTCCGGTGCTCCTTTGTTTCCATCTTCTTTTTATCTCTCCAATCGACCTATCGGTCATTCTTTTGTTTGTGTCTGGCGGTTTTCTTTGTTTTCCGCCGCACTCTTCCTGCGACCTTTTGTCTTTTCGTTTGCCTCTTTTCTTTTTTCTGTCCCTTTTTTCATAATTTTCTCTCTGTCACCTTTCCTTTTAATTTATTTCCTCATTAATTATAACTGAGCGGAAAGAACCGAAGCGTTTTTGTTTTCGTCAGAAGGAGTAAAATTTACACCATCTATTCGTCCGTCCGTCGAATTTCTCGATAACTACTTGGCTGATTTAAATTTTTTTGTTTGAAAGGCCTAATATTCTTCAGGTGCAAGAGATACAGTTTTTGTCAAAATTTGTTTTAATTAATGAGAAATTGACTAATTAGTTAACCGTGTTATCCTATTTCTAGTATTTTCAAAGGAAAATTGCTTATTTTTCAATGAACAATTAGTGTAAGACTATTATTTTAATGCGTATACTATTCGCCGCACTGATTACGATTCTGGTGTTTATTACTATTCGAGGATGTTAAAACCATGCAAATTAACTAATTAGCTAATTACAAATTAGTTAATAGCTAATTTTTTGAAAATTTTCAGTGCTTAGAAATGAAAAAAATTTGCACTCGGATGTTTTGATCACAAATATGACATTTCTGAAGGTCTAGAACTTGGCCGTATATGCTCTAATTAGTTAATTAATTAGTTAATTTTAAGCAAATTTTAAAATCATCGCAAAATGCGATGATGTTTTCGATGTCGCTGGTCAAGAATATATGACTTTTAAAGCTCTATGATTTAATCATGTGTGCTAATAATTAGTTAATTAATTAGGTACAGTGCCTCTAAGAAATGAGTGCTGTTCGTTCGATGTTCGCTCGATGTTCGATCGATAAATTCAAATTTTGTTCGAAATGTGTTCGAATTTTGTTCGAGACGTGTCCGAAATTTCGGCGCACTTTTTTAAATTTGTTCAAAAGCTGTTCGAAGTTTGTTCGAAAAGTGTTTGAGAATAAATTTTGATACAAATTGTAATGACAACACGAGTGTTTGAAACTAGGATTCAAAGGAAGATGTGTCTGAGTTCCAAATGCTCCCGATATCCGCCTATATTATTATGTGGCTTCTTGGCAACTGCATAAATAAAGTTAAACTAATAACTTTGCAGTGATTCCGATTTTAGTACAACAACTGAACCAAGTAATTTGCTCTTTAGGTATACTTTAGGGCTCTGGCTATGAAAACTAAGTGGCTTGTGGTTGCTTCGTATGGCGTCAAACATAAAAGTCCACGGTAGTCTTTTCGCTTCAAGATGAGAATGTCCCCAGTGTCATATAAACAGACAAAGGCTGGCTATTGGCAGGAATAGTCTGGCGATAGTAATGTCATTCGCTACAACCGAAGCTTAGTAAATAGGGTACAAACTACGCCTCCGAAGCAGGACCAAAAGAACAAGTGGAACAAATCCGAACAAACTGAAGACACTGAGTGTGTCGAAGCGATGTCCAAACGTATCAAAAATTCTAGCAAGTCATGTTACATGAAACCCTTGCGGCGGTGCCATAGCTTGTAAAAAAAACTTAGTAGACATATGATTGCATAGAACCTTCGTGAACCCCGAGTGTAACTGTGAACCAGCAGAGTTGTCATGAAGCTGAATCGTATTTGCGTTTGTTCCATGATGAGAAAGTCCCCAGTGTCATATAGACAGACAAAGGCTGGCTATTGGCAGGAATAGTCTGGACAAGCTACTCCTCCGAAGCAGGG
Organism: Trileptium ribeirensis; assembly: GCA_030248225.1. Classification (NCBI taxonomy): domain Eukaryota; kingdom Metazoa; phylum Nematoda; class Enoplea; order Enoplida; family Thoracostomopsidae; genus Trileptium; species Trileptium ribeirensis. The sequence goes on from JASANE010027218.1 coordinate 14,056, forward strand.
CCAAAAGAACAAGTGGGACAAATCCCGAACAAACTGAAGACACTGAGTGTGTCGAAGCGACGTCCAAACGTATCAAAAATTCTAGCATGTCATGTTACATGAAGCCCTTGCGGCGGTGCCCTAGCTTGTAAAAAAACTTAGTAGACATATGATTGCATAGAACCTTCGCGAACCTGGAGTGTGTAACTGTGAACCAGCAAAGTTGTGATGAAGCTGAATCGAATTTGCGTTTGTTCCGAACCTTTTTCGACCGTGCATTCAAACATTCTAAGGTAACTCAAACTTACTACATACATAACATAGGACCCAAAATACACGAAAATGGTAATATTTCTTCGACCGCAGGAGCTATATAGCTGTGTTTTGTCTCACTTTGTAAGCTATTCATCCTTTATGCAGCTGCAAATGGTGTGCTGCTATTGTCATTACTTATATTGCAAGGGTGGGTCAAAATAATTTTAAGTGACCCCATGGAACCCAAAATACAAGAAAATAGTAATATCTTTTCAACTACTCCAGCTATATATGTGTTTTTGGTTTCATTTTGTAGAGAAATTCAAACTCTAAGTAGCTGCAAACGGTATTCTACTATTGTCATTATTTACATTGCAAGGTTTTGTCAAAAAGAGTTTTCAGTGGGCCTATGGGACCCAAACCACATAAAAATGGCAGTATCTCTTCAAACGCTCCAACTATATACGTTTTTGGTCTCATTTTTGCGAGCACAATAATCGGTATATCTTGTCAACTACTCCAGCAACGTGGTTGATATTCGGTGGTGTATTTTGTAATTTAATGCTCAATATAGCTATGCATATCCCTCTAATTAAATATTCAACACTCAAAATAATTCACCACATTGGCGATTCTACAACTGAATTATTCACGCTATGAGGTAAGACAAGCTACTAGTAATATATAGTAGTTATAATTGTTTTAATAATTGAGTTACCGAAAACGGAATTATTAATTTTAAACGGAGTCGGAACCTGGTCGTACAGATTTAAGATGTGCTAAAACATAGCTTTCCGTTGGACTTAATGCATTGTCGTGGTTATATATTTTCTGACATTTTGAAAGAGCTATAAAAGCAAAAAAGTTTTGGATGGTTGATTACTCGATCGGTGTGTGTCGGGTTCTTGAGGTCCACTGCTCGAAGCCAACTTTCTAACAATGTGCTTTAATTAATTAAAGATGTAATAAAGCTCACACTAAGAATGCCATGCAGCTTGTATATGCACATTTGGTTCAAGAATCGTACATACACACTCATGCTGTAACCTTTGCATGCTTAATTTTATTTTGTGCCTTTATATTCATGTACTGGTTCCGCGTTGGACTGGGCATACCTCACCGATTTTTGTGTGGAAACTACTAATCTGTATGGCAGTTTGCGACCCCGCGCTGTGAGCTATCGCTTTAAGTATATCCCACCGGCGGGGACTATTTCAAGAATTGATTTTTACATTGAGCTTATACTTGCTTAATTAACTAACTTTTTAACTGATATCACTGCGTTTATCTATCTGGCACATCTATTATGCGAAGTCATTCGTATTGTATTGACGCCTTATTACCTCATGCTCGCATTTTAATTAGGAGGCCGTACGTACCAATCGCAGCTGATTCAATAACCGCTTTTTAATAGCATTTTGTTTGAACCGGTGCGCGGAATAATCGATTTAAGGTCGTCGTTTTAGTCATTACCAGTGAGCGTTTGAAACACTTTTAATTTCGTATACGCGTACATACTTTATGTATATAATAGCAATACTGAGGAACTGCAATTGTGTAGATGTATTCTAACACTAATCAAGACGACTTGGAAAATAACATTTCGGTTTGCCTGACGGATCGTTGGAGGAGAGCATCCATGTTAAGCCTCGACCCACCGAGGACGCTACTGAACGACCATGGACGCCTGTGGGACGCCCGCGACGAAGAGTTATCCGATTTTCGTGGGTACTATTTATTCTATTTATCGTGGGTACTATCTATTTATTCCGTGGGTACTCTGCTCATCGTTTGGTCTAGGGGGATTGAGTTCGTGTGGCTAATCGGCTCGCCAAGGCTAATAAGTGAGATGAAAGACGGAAACTTATATGTATGCCAACTGTTTTACGCGGACAGGCTAAGGAGACCTATGAGGGCCTGACACCGGTTAAGCGTCAAAGTTTCAATGGATTAACAGTTAACCTGCGCTTCCTATTCTCTTCTCTCGTCGGGCTGAGAAGTCGATGTCAGGGTTGTGCACTAAGTAGCAAGGAGTCACTCAGACGGTCGCCATATACGGGTTAAAGCTGCAGAAGTTGTGTGACCGCACCTTACATGATATTGAGGCTGAACAGCGTGTCACAATGCTACGTATGTTCTTTCAGAGAAGGGTTTGCGACCCGAATTGCGCAGACAAGTTCTGAAGGAAATCCATTAATGTGAAATGTTTCGAGATACAGTGGGCGTTGCTAAGCGACATGAGGATGCCAAGGCCGCTTGTACAGAACCTCATGCGACGGCCTCAAGTAAGTCTCGCACTAAGGCTCTTCATGCTCTGTTTGAAGAGAGTGATGAGGGCTTGGTCACACTGCTTCAAATGGTGCTCGAAAAGCATCGTAAAACAACTAATAGTAATAATGATACAATAAATGGATTGTTATATATGTGATCAGTAAAACAGACAGACAGTAAAACAGAAACTACGCATCAGCTAAATGCATTCGCGCAGCCGCATGCAGCAGAAGCGCTTACCACAGCCGCGTATGCCGCCACCGCCTATTACACGCTATCGTTTTGAAAAGCCAGATCATGTCATGCGCGAATGTCGGTATTCTGTGCACGCCATACCAGCTGCCAATACACGCCTGGTGCAGTGCGTCGTGGAGCGGAGCAGTATCAGCCGAGGAATACCATGTATACAGAAACGCCTCGTATACACGGAATGATAATATGGCAGAGGAGGACCAGCACAGAACATTCATCGTCCTGAAGTCCGAAATAAGTATCAGACCAACTCAAGGTGGAATAAAAAACCAACGGCGGGGTACGCCAGAATGGCCCGAACCAGTCATGGTGGCTGTATAATAGCCCGCCTCCGAGTTATGCAAATAATAATCGTGGTTACGGTGACTATACAGCAACTGACCACCCGTGAAGTATAACATCTGTCGGGACAAACCTATGATTGTCAGCGGTCCTAAAATAAGCGACTTCATTATGGGTTTTTTGGGGTCGAAGAATTCAAATATAATATTTTTACCAATGATAAAGCCATTATGCCCTATGTAATGTATGTAGTTATTTGAAGAACATAAAATTGAGTACATTCGTAATGCCACAGCCCAAGCTCCGCTCACAAATGTAGTTCCACTACCGACTAGTAAATACTGTATATTGTGATAAAGATACAAAATACTAAAAAACGCTATTTGGAAGAGGGTTTATCTGATTTCTATATAGACGCGCTCGAACAGCTCGTATATACTGCCGCTAACGAGCGAAAGCAAAATTGCTAACCGCCATGCGAGCGAATGATCGATCAATCCAACGAATCGACAATGCGTAGGCCCGAACCGAACCTACAAACCATAACTGGTGTGGATAGTAGTGAGGGTGATGTAAAGATTAACAGTAAAAATTGCGCTAATAGTGAGGGAAATGTTATGCGGTATAGCGTGAATGAAAATATTAAATTCATTGCCGGTAGACCCCAAGGAATCACCTCAAGCTGGCGTCCCGTAAGCCACCGTATTTCGATATGACTGCAGATAATTTGAGCGAAAGTAATGTTCTGAATGAGCCATTATTTTCCTCCTCTGAGGCTGGCCATTTGTGTGAGAATGTGAAGAGTGACGAAATAGGGCAGTTAGATGTTTCCTGCACAACTGCAATCAGGGCGGGTAAACGCAAGCCGGACTCGAATAAATAAAGTTGCTTATTTTACCGGCGTGGAGGCTGATGTGGTTATGTCTCAACCATGCGCGGAGTTACGCGGATTGCCGTGTGAGTCAACTATGACGGTTTTGGTAAGCGGGGGGCGATCAAAAACGATGGAGACTTTATTAGACGATGTTAGAGCCCTCTCGGAGTCGTCTAGTCCTAGTTGCGTTGAAAATTATATGGGTTTGGTGTAGTCTGTGGGTCGGATTGTCGCGCGAAACGTACCTTGTGCTCGTGTGAAAAATGTGTTTCCACTGATGATGTCGCGGTTGAGTTAGAGCGCGCATACAGCATTAGTGATTTTTTCGCGAGTGATAATGAAAGTGAAGTGGATATCATCAAGTGCGATTTTAAACCGGCTAATTATTTTGATGGACTTGAGGCGAACTTCCCACCTCAGCGGCAAGGCGTTCCACAAATCCGTACCCATGCGGAGGTAGTGAACAAGTTGCGTACTGGTTCACCAATAAAGCGAGCACGATCGTTGTGGCCGAAAGTACTGCCCGGAGTATGTCCAAGTAGGTACGGGAATGTCGATGGTGGGACGATAAAATTTGACAGACCGTTACATCATGAGGAACCCGTTGCGGCCCCCGTCGTTGAAGCGCGCAATTACGTAGTGCGTACTGAATCGAGCGAGTGTATTAGCGAAGTGTGTAACTTAGCGAACGTGAGTGATAATGTTGATTTCGTTGAGCCGAGTGAAAGCGAATCTGTCGAACCGAAAGAAACGGTTGAATTCATCTGCGAAGCGTGCGCTGTAAACGATAATAGCGAAGCGAAAGTGTACGATCTAAGTCAGGGTACCCCGCTAGTGTATGATGAATGCGAGGAGATATTGATAGAGGTGGAGCCTGATAGTGAACACGGTTATGATATATAATAGTCGCGCCCGATGATCTCTGTAATAGTTTTGATAAGGATAATGGTAGCGATATCAACGAAGTGCGAGTGTTGGATAATGAAGAATTTTAGGCTAATTGTGTGGATCCCGCAAGGCTGAGTGGTAAGACCATGAGCCCCGACCCAATAGCAGTGACTGGGCTGTGGAAAACGATTTGCCGCGAGTGTCTTCAGTCGAAGGCACTGATCTTAGCTTACAGTTGAGTCCACTCTATATTTGCTCTGACGATAGAGGTGGTGCTACCGATGAGTGATTGGAGCGAAACCAATGAACAAAGTAGCGGCGAAAGCAAATCGGAAGAAGCGAGCAAGCTGAATTTAGCTCTTGTTTGGTAAGGATAGCAGGAGTGATGATCCTGTCGAAAGGCTGCCTTGTATGTGCTGGGCAATGTACGTGATTCTACCGATACGCTATTCAGCATTTCAAGCGATATAATGGGCGCTAATATATGAATATCCTCGGAGCGAGTTAGGCGACAATTTAAACGATGAATTAGCATAGGATCTCCTACCTAGTGAGTCTTGGCAGTCCGTCATGCAGGTAACAGTAGGTCATTTTGCTAAAATTTGAAAATTTTATTTAAAATCAGCTAAATATCAAATTTCTAGTGTTAATACACAACTCACAAAACAGAAAATTTTGATTTAGAAAATAAGTTTACAAAATATCAGCCGTTCCAGAGTTATTGTCCGGAGCAA
>JASANE010027220.1:0-52573 GCA_030248225.1 Trileptium ribeirensis
GGGGAGCGGAATGGATCGGAACCATAATGGCGGTTCAGGATATGGAATGCTTACATAGCGACGACGATGACATCGCTCTCGGGAAGTTGGATATCCCTGTGGCGCGCAAGCCACAACGTTCTTTAGATTATTTAGAGCAACAACAAAAAGAATGCAAATCCAGATTTCGTAAAACTTCAGGCAGCGATGAACAAAGTGACGAATTTGGCTATATGTGGGTTAAATTTATCGATTATTTTACATTTTTGAAACGATACCTAACAAGCTCTGTTCAAACTCAATAATAAAGGCGCGCATGTGCCTTGCTCTTGCTTAGGTATACCAATCTGTTGAAACGACTGTGGGTGGAAAATCGACGTATATTTTAAATGTCAAACGCGATTGTTTTATTGCCAGACATGTTTTAGTGGATTACTGAACAGATATAAAGCATTTGTATTATTGCACAATTAAAACATCCATTGATTTTGAATACCATGTTTATATTGAGATATGATAGAAAGATTCCTCTGTTTTGGTATTTGAAAGAATAAATAATGGATCCTATGGTTTGGCAAAGTGACTGAAAATAATCAGTCCGTAGTCACTTATGTACCGCGGAGTATAATTTAGCAATGTACCAATGGGATATTTCGATCTATTTTGGTCATTTTATTACGGAACGCTTATTTTCAAAATGCGGTGAAAAACAGCACGCGGGCACACCTCCCTCCTTACGTTTACTCGTGCATAATTCGTACCATTATAATTTAAGCCCAGAGTCCTACACCGGAGATGACACAAGCGACAGCAACTATGAAGCTAGCGATAACGATTTGAATGTTACTGTAGAAGATGACCACGAAGGACCTGAAGCTCCGAACGCTCCTAAAGGTGCTTTAAACACCGAAAATGACACGAGCGACAGCAACGATGACGGTAGCGATAACGATGCGAATGCTGCAGCAGAAGATGATCACTAAGAACCTGAAGTGCCGACTGCTCCTAAACGAGCTCGAAGTGGGGACAAACAAAAGGAAAAAGCTGCTGCAAAGCATCCAGTAGAACCAGGCACTGAAAAATGTCCGATACGGTGCAGCCAGAAGCTTAACGATCAGCCTAGGCAAAACTTGCATCGCCAGTTTTGATCAATGTGCTACAACGAGCAGAGACTCTGGCTCCGTGAAAACGCAACTAAGATGGCAAAACAGCGTACACGAGCGACAGGTGTTGCTGCGAGAAAAGTCAGCTCTTACTATTATTTTTTGAGGAATGAAGCCAGAGACAAACAAAGGTTTTGCAAGAAATTTTTTCTTACAACCCTTGGCTTTAAGTCGTACAACGAGAAAATGGTACGCACAGCTATATCATCTGCAAAACCGCGCGCCCCACGACATGCGCGGTCGTCATGCTCCGCGCAACAAAATCGATGACACGAACATCATAGCGCACATTGAAAGCTATAATCCTACCATTTCACACTACCGCAGAAGCCACGCACCAAACCGGAGGTATCTGCCTTCGGGTACGACCATCACCAATATTCACGCCGAGTACAACTGCCAGAAGTACCCAAAGATCAGCCTCGAATTGTACCGCCGAAAAGTCGCTATATTAAACATTAGTTTTACAAAGTTAGGGCATGAAGAATGCGAGTCGTGTCTTTTATACAAGCAGCACATTGCCGAATCAGCTACTAATCATAACGCGGGCACATATACCGTTTGCACTGCCCAAACAAAACACATTGACCGGTCCGATAAAGCGCGAATCTGCTATCAAAATGATGCCAAGTTGGAAACCCATGATGACTCGATTGCAGTCTCCGCGGATTTGCAGAAGATCATCATGCTCCGAGATTGCCGGGAGTAAAGACTTGCGCCTTTACCCCACGAATGATTGTTTTCCATAAAATATTTGCGCTTCTGGGAAAGATCACTAACGGGGAGCGAAAATCACTCTCCATTATATGGCATGAGGCTACTTCGGGCCGTGGTGCGTGCGATATAGCGAGTGCTTTTATGAAATTCTTCCTCGTGCACGGCACACTCAAAAATTTCGTTGTATGGCTAGACAACTGCTCGGCCCAAAATAAAAATTGGATACTTTTTACGATCATTGCCATGGCTCTACACTCCGGATATATTGAAGCCGAAACTATAACATTGAATTATTTGGAACGCGGTCATACTTTCATGTCTGCGGATAGCGTCCACCATAATTGAACAGGCAATGAAAAAGAAAGGCAAGATAGAGAATTTCGATGATTTTGCCAGTTGCGTAAAGGGTGCAGCGGGCGGAAATCAGGAAGTTCGGGAATTGCAAGTCTGATTTTCGACACTGGATTAATGGATCGGCTCCTAAGGTTCCTCGGTATAATGCTGAGCGCCCGTTGTTAAAGGAGCTTTCGGTCGTGCAGTTCCGTAAAAATTCGCGGGACTTGTTTTACAAACTTGATTTTGATGACGAATTCAGCATCATGCACGTTTTGGTTCGAAATATGTTCTTAGTCAGCTCCCTAAGCCCCACTCGAATGCGCGCGGAATCTCGAACGATCGCCAACGAAAGATCATCAAGCATTTATGGCTACTATTGTGAGCCGACGCCCGCTTGTTTTGGAACGAAGTGTTCACGCGTGAAGAAGAAGAAAATAGCAGTAATGATGATGATTTTGAAATATTCCAGTAAGAATATTTGAAGATTCGCCTTTCTCGCTAATAGTGTGTGCGCTTCTCTATCAACAGTGGCTGCGGTAAAAGGGTTCTTATTTCATTTTGTTACCCGGTACAGGATTCTGCTCCTGATTAGTAGTTAAACGATATTTTTCACATGTTCCACTAGTGATATTATTTCTAGGGTTTGTAAATTATTGTTTATTCGACGGCGTTATACATCAAGTACAATTTGAATTTGACTGCTGAATTTTTATTTACTGTAAATCTTATATGCAAACATAAATTGGTAGAACAGGGTTTCTTTTGGCAGCTATCTTGTAGTAAGTTAATTTTGCTGGCGTTATTTGACTCTTAGGTATTAATTTTTATCCCATGTTATGCATTCGTTTGGCTGTATGGTAATGCAAGGTAAACTTGAAATCTGTATTTGTGTTGCTACTTTGTAGCCGTTTTGTATATCTATTAAGCTGCGAGTCTGTAACTTATTGTTCGGCCATGTTCATGGTTACAAATAATAATGACTGGCAAACGTAGTTGTTTGTAAAGATCGAAATGCTTTGATCAAGGTTTTTAATACACGCTATAAAGCGATCTTAAATGTCATATTTTATATAATTATGTTTTTCTATTATTTTAGTGATGATGGGTTCACTTCTTGCTGGCACCACCGAGGCTCCCGGTGATTATTTCTATTTAGAAGGTTCAAGAGTAAAAAAGTATCGTGGAATGGGATCAATTGACGCAATGGAAAAGAATGCTTCATCCCAAGACAGATATTTTCAAAAGTAATTTTGTCATTTGAAATCATTCGTCATAATTTCGAATTTTTAGGACGGACTTGCGAGCGCTTTGAGGTATACTGTGTGCTGTACTGTGCTGCCATTTAAAAATCTTTTTTTTACCTTATTGCAAATTTTTTTAGCCGAAACGATAATTTCTGGGCGACTGCGCTGTCGGACGAGGACGACTGACAGTGTATATTTCGTAGCAAGATTTTGGTAACATTCCTTTTTGTACGTAGTCTTGTCATTGTTAACCATTCTAGTTGGTATAGTTTTAACGACCAGGTGGTTAGCGATTGCGTAAAATTTTGGTCCAAGACTTTGTTCCCAAAGTTTCGTAAAGCTGCATATCTGAATGAGTTTTATACAATTTCGAACTATTTATGTTGTCAAGTTTGAGTATCAGCACACGTTCCACTTTACATACAATGCTAGCCAAAAATAAATGTAATTGAAATTTATTGATCGAAACCGCAATCGACCGAAATTACGTTTTATGGAAATTAATATAGATTTTACACATTTGAAATTTATGTAATTGTGGCAAAATCGAAATTAGCAAAATTTCGGTCGATTGTTTTGCACTTATTACTGGCCGTGACTGTATGTAGGCATCATTGTCGTATTTTAAATCGTAATATTTTATTTAAGGGACACCGACAATGTAAAAGTTGCTCAAGGTGTATCAGGCGCAATAAAGGATAAAGGTTCTCTCCATCGTTTCATTCCTTACTTGCTTACGGGTACCCAACATGGGTTACAAGATATTGGTGTTCAGAACATAAAGCAACTTCAGTAAGTGTTTTGAGATAGAAAGGTTATTACGATTCCGCAGTTAAGCTACGAATGAAATTGGATCTATTACCTGTTGGCTTAGGCAGCCAGAATCCATTGTAACAAGTTCCTACACAACTAGAACCAATGCAACAATATTATGTTTAAGAGTTTTAAGAAGCTTCTACAAGTTTTGGACCTGTCTAGTTGTGCTGTTCACTGATAGTCTGGTTTCAGTTTTAAGAAGATTTTACCAAGCTAGGACCTATGTCAATAATGTTCATGTTACGTTGAGAATTACTAAGCGTAAAAGTTACATCTCATAGTTTTACTTAAGTTGTTTATTATGTGGCCAGTAGCATAAGCATGCATAATTTGGTTGGTTGTTCTCTGTTTTGATTCTTGAGTTAATTCTTTGTGCAAATAATAGTAGCATTGCATTGTATTTGTCGTGTAGCGTTATTTGTAGCATGGTGTAATAGATAAGACGGGAAGAAATATTATGTTTTTCGCGAAAAATTAGTATCTACTCCATTGCTGTTAGCGAATTTGGCGGGTACAAATTTCTTTGTTGCTGTCCGTAACACCGTAGCGCAACTGCTTTTGTGAGAGCGGAATTATTACTAAGCTGAATTTAAAGATATGTCATTTTAGGAATTATGGTACGCTCTATGTTTCAGTGCCATTCCAATTAAAAGGATGGCAAAAAACACGTTATTGTGTAGCCGCATTTGATTCCGAAATATGTCTTAACTTGCTGCTACAATCAAACTTGGACATCAAACTTTCTGCAAACCGTATTGTGTAATGTTTGACCCTCGAACGTTTCAAGAATTGCACTCGTTTTCTTTACAGACACTTAACTAATGAAGGGATCGGACAAGCCTATAAAGCCAGTGAAGGGTTTATACAACTACTGTAGCATTTTAGATTTCGGAAAAAGAACATTTGCGATTCTCTTTTTAAATTGGAAACATCCAAGTAGTTTTCCTTGATGCACCGTCGGGACACACAGATATATTAATAAATAATGTAATATAATTTATATGTATAGAATTATAATATCAGATGATAACAGCGTCGAAGGCTCGAACTTAGATAAAATAGACTGCTGTGGTACGTTTCAACTATTGAAAAATACTTGCACAGTATTTAGTATTTTCTGTCTGGGTTTTCTAAGTACACGTTTTACAGCTCCGGCCAAAAATAAGTGTAATCGACATCACAATTGGTCAAAATTTCTTGTGATCGGAATCGACCAAAATTTCTTTCAGTCGAAATCGATCAATAGCAATCTATAATTTTGCACATTTCGGTAATAGCGATATCAATGCAACTACTATAGTATCTCACTAGAGACTGTTGTTTCATTTTATGTTGTGATTTCGTTTAATCCCTTGTAACTGGTTTTGTTTTATGTATTATGTATATACCACACTAACGGCTCTTCATTAAAAACCCTAAAACCTCGTCGACCCAAAACCCATAAACTAAAGGTAACAACTCATCAAGTATTTGTGCTTTTCTCGTTATAACTAAACCATCGTATTCATCCTACTGGAAAACCTTTATAAACAATCTTGATAACACATACGCAATACGTAACCAAATCACTGAAGACAGACTATATTCTGGAAATCTGTTCATTAACACTAATCCCATTGAAAACTAATGAAAAGACACAACATATGCACGCTGGACTCTAGATAGGCAATCCATTGTATTTAACTCACTAAAAACCATTTTCTAGACTATTTGAATGCCATTGTACCAAACTTGTGAAGACTGACTACTTTCTGGCAATCAGATTCATTGATTCTAACCCAATGAAAACGTCTGAAATGGTATAATATAGTCGTACTAGACTCTGTGTGCCAAAACCATCGTGTTCCGCCTGCCGGAAAATCTATTTATATAATTCTTGACATAGTACGCAATGCGTAACGAAATAACTGAAGACATACTATATTCTTGAAATCGGGCTCGTTGGCCTTAACCCCATTGAAAAGCCATAAAATATGCTCCCCGGACTCTAGATAACCAAATCATTATATTCAGCTTTTAGAAACATCTACATACAGTACCCGCCAAAAATGACTGTGGCACTCTCGTGACTCGCTCGAAATAAATTTGTTCTAAAAATAGAATTTATAGGCTCGCTCGAAATCCGTCGATCATTTCATTACTGTATATTATATAGAGGATTCTTGATACTCTGTGCGCAAAACATTATCAGACAGATGAAACCGCACTACACTTTGGAAATCGGGTTCGCCGGCCGCTAGACCATTGAACTCCCATGAAAAGGTATAATATATCTAGTCAAGTTGGACTCTATATAGCAATACCTTCGTATTCAGCAGGCTTGATAACCTAATAGGCACTTACTGTAAATTAAAAATAAGCAATAACACGGTGAAATTTGAAATATTCCTATTCCTGGCAAAGGGTCAACGAACCATATTCGGGCCCACAGCGGCCCACTGAGTGGTCCCACAGAAAAGTTCAGCAAAGTTGTAGGTCTCGATAAGCTGATTCGGGGTTTTTGATGCGAAACCTGTGTGGCGAGATATGGGCTGCGAAACACTGGCACCCTTATGATCACATTTGGCAAAGAGCCCTTAAAACCTGTTTTTGCTATTTTGGCACCGAACATGTGGTTCAACTAAAGGGCACACCGTCATCAAAATGCTATTAAAAATAGAAATCCGAATGGGTGACAGCGACAGACCAAAAATGAATCACGATTTTCCCCCTAGAGCACTCATTGGAAACTGCGACCGCTTAGCACGCTCCGTTGCAGTGAAACTTTAAAGCTACAATACTCGCCAAAAAGAACTGTCGCTCGCTCGCGACTCTCTCGAATGAAATTTTGTTCGCAAAATATATTAACTTTATTAGTTTCGAAATCTCTCGAGCGGGCCACGCGCTGGCGGCTCGCTCGAGGTACGACACTCCTTTTGGGCGCGTACTGTATAATTAGATGTTCCTGAGCTACAACACTATACCATTTTATAGGTGTCGATAGAAGATATACGGGTACTTCCTTGTGCGCAAGTAAACTTAATGTGACCCCGTTAACCATCCCATTTTGTCGTAAGCGATATCGAATCACAAACCCTTGTTACGGAAAATAGGCTGAATTTCATTCCGTTTTTCACTAACCGAAAATTCACAAAATCAAATTCAAGTCCAGAAATCATACCTTGTGCTCGAACAGAATTTCGGGGTTTAGAAATTCGGTTCCCTGAGCCTGATTATTTAAATTTGGATTATTCAGTGTTCGCGAACAAATTTAATGCAAAAATGCCGTCACAAGCAAATCGATCCCGTAGTTAAGGTCTTGATGTTAGCTAACAAGCCGGTTTAGTTCAAATTCGACAAATTTGCATTCTCAAAACTTTAGGTAATTTTATTTGAGTTTTCGCGAACACAAAACGTTTAGATTTCAATCGCAAACAGTTTTGCGCCGAATTTCAACGGGCCAGTAAGCGTTTCGTAACAATTTTTAAACCAAATTACTAAATCGGATGGTTTTCGGGGTCATCTTAAGTTTACTCGCGCATATGGGTCGCACCCTCCTTCTGAAGCTCCACGCCTTCCACACTCCCCGGCACCCGGAAAATTTTAGCGAAGCCTACGAGTCGACGGACCTACAGCACCTTTGATACATATATGCTATGTGTAATTAACCGATTTGCTGTAGACTTGTCTTCATATTTATATTGGGCAAAGACAGCTGCATTTGTGTGTTAATATAACTTGGTAAGAATGTGTGGACATAATTTGCAATAACTTTAATCATTCTTTCTTTAGTGATCAGCTACGATCATCTGATCTACGATTTGAACGACGGTCAACCAATGCACAGGTGGAAGGCAGTGTTCATTCTCTTTACTCGTAAGTTTAGTACAAAATTACTTGCTGCTAAGTGTCACCAGTTACGTCTAAAATGTGTGTAACGATATTGTGCCATAATTTGCGTCCAATAAAAGGTGAATTCAATAATCGCTACTTTTTTAAAGCAAGAAACGATAAAACGCATCTCGAAACTACAGTTACAATCAGAATTAAGTGCTTATAAAATCGAACGAAATTGCAATCGATCGATCTCCGTTTAGACGAAATCCGTTAAATTAAACGCAAACCAACATATTAAAAAATATTTTTTTCAATACAATTATTGAAATTCGTTAAATTAAACGCGAACTAACATTTTTATTACATTATTATTTTTTTTATTTTGACGCAATCGAAACTAAATTAATGGACTTTCGTTTAAACGATCGATTTTCGTTTAAACGCAAACGATCAAAATCGAACAAATTTTCGGTCGATTTTTGAGCACTTAATTCTGATTGTAAATGTAAAAGTTCATGAATACTAGAATAATTGATTTAAATCTATTGAATCTCAGTTCATAATAAAGTTATGTTAACTTTTCACAATTTTTAAAAATTTGCGGCTTGATTTTTACTTAGTAGCATGGGGAAATTATTGTTTTTAGCTATGTTGCCTTATTTGCTCCATCGGTTTTTAATACCATGTTATTGTCAAAGACTTATGAAACATGTTTATTAGTCGAGATGCCTGGAATCTCAGCACATTATTCCTTAAGAAATAGACGTTAATACAGAGTAATCTTTTGTTGTCTTTCTTTTATTCATTGGCTTCCAGTAACTCACTGGTAACTTAATAACTGGGCAGACACATTCATCTCTTTAAAATCAAGCATTCGAAGGAAAAAGTTGTAGCTCAACTTTAGTATCTTTAGCCGCAAAAAAATTATACGGTTGCCAACTTGGGTTAGCAATCCAGTGTTTGTATGTATTTACAGCGTGGCCGCAGCTGTTGAGAACCCTTGAAAACCCCACAGTACTCCTTGAAGTATTTTTGGTTGTTTGTTATTTTTTTAAGCTACACCGGGCCATACCATTAAACTTTTTCGACAGTATTGTTTTACCACTAACCACTACAACCATATTTGTCTATTAAACGTACATTATGTAGGTTCCCATTTGTGAAAAATTTCTTCTTGTGTCGTTTAATTCATTACCATATTGGTTAATTTATTATCAATTTCCGACAACTTTTTGGCTTTCCAGCAGACTATCTTTCTTGTCAGCGTTTTTTGTAGAAAACTGGGTTTAAATATGCGGTGTTGACAAGTGGATTGAGATAGTCAGCCACGAAACAGTATTAGGTAGGATTTGTGACCAATCCGAGATTAACCATACTGGTTGTTGCCCTATAGGGAATGGTTGTTTATTTTACTAAATGTTGAACACGTGAAATTGGAACTTAACATCAGCCGAAAAATACCCTGAAAACAACTGAATTTGGTTTCAGAAAGGTAGTTGGGTCATTTCACGAAACCATGTAATTTGGTCGGGGGGTGCTACATCGGCACTTTTTGGCCCATAACACCAGTCTTTTGGAAGGAAATTTAATGGCGCTGTGCGGTATAGTAATATGCTGTACGACGATCATTATAAGGTATGGTGGACTTCTGTGCCCCTAACATAGCAGGAGCTAGGGGCCACAAATCGGATGGGCCAAATGAAGCCAAAAACACGTGTCCCGCTGTAAACGTTCGCGGTATCACCAGCACATGATACATATGTGTGTTTTTCATTTCACTGTGATCGTCTGATATTTGCTAATTTTTCCGGAAAAACTTGGGGGTAAACATAGACACTGAAGCTGACGCCAAGCTTCAGAAATTTTTTTTCGTGCCCCCCGACCTAGGTCAAATCTGACAACTCGGATACGCTGGTAAATAATGTCAAAGTGCACTAGCGCCAATAATTCTATATAACGATAATCGTAATCGATACAGGTGTCAGTGAAAAAAGAATGTGAACGTATGTCATGTGTTGCTTAGTTATGAGGCCGAAGGTCACAAAGTGCCAAAAATGAGGTATGCAAAATGTAGCCCCCCCGACCTTACGAAAATTCAGTTTAGAAAAACCAAATTTAGCATACAGTCTTACAATAGGCCGGATAGAAATATAGTAACTCTCCACTAGAATCGGGCCATGTATTAAAAATTTTTAATGAAAATTAGCCTCCCCCCCGACCTGATGTGTAGCCCCCCCCGACCAAATCCAAATCCAGAACCTCTAAGCAGTAGTTAAGGTTTTACGCGTTATATGTTGTAGAAAGGTGTAGGTCCCCACCCGACTTAAGGTGCAGCCTCCTGATTTCAGGTGTAGCCCCCCCCCCCCGACTTTATGTGTAGCCCCCCCCCACCCCCGACTTTAGGTGTAGCCCCCCCCCGACTTTAGGTGTAGCCCCCCCCGACTTACACATATCGGGGTGTCAATTTTTAAAAGACTTATGGATCTGCCTGAAATTTTTTGTCGGACATCTCCCACTTGGTTTGTGAGCATAAAATGGTATCTGTATGTGCTGTATCCGTTGCGCTAGAAAAACTTCTGCGACACGCTTGTCCTAAATTGATCATTTATAACCTCAAAAGGTCTCTAGCGGCACCAATTATAGGCCACATGTCCTCCAATAGGCTTGACCGCGACCCTTTTTGTCCGGCTTGCATACAAAAAGACCATAGTTCATGTGTCGCTGCGTCAACCTATAGAATAAAGACTTATTTCGGATTAAAATATTTAAACCCCAGGGGGCTCTTTGCGACCCCTGTAACAGGTTTCAGGAAGTTCGTTTGCATAGAGACGTCGATATTCGAAAATTTCAAGGTTTTTTACGTCGGGAGGGGTCTAAACATTGTACATTCGAAAACGTTTCATTTTGGCTTCAAAAAGTGGTGTTTAAAATTACATGGTTTCGTGAAATGACCCAGTTATCAGTTTTCTGTTTTGTATTAGCTACGTTAATGGAGCAAAGTAAATTGAGATTTTGTCTGATGCTGATATTTCTTACCGACCATCAATGCCCTATAATAAGCTGGAAATAATATACAGCCTGATCCAGCTTTTGTTTGTCAGAACAATATTATTCGTAAAATATGAGTTTATCGATACACTATTCTAACGCTCTTTGACTTGTTAATACATTTGGCTCTTTCGTGTTCAGATTAATTATTAATAATTTTCAGATACGAAAAACGCCTATATTGATCAAATCCATGACTAACCTTGCATTAACGGTGCCGGGAAACATTATATCACATTTAGTGTTGCCACTTTTTTGTTATACTTTAGAATGTTATTTACTGTTGTGTTATCTTTTGCTTATCTGTTATCAAAATCGTGCTTCATGAACCAATCGCACCCTCCAGCTACAATACTGATGTAATACTAGATGCAGATGCTTTTCACTTGGTTCGTTGGGTTTTCGGTATTTTGGAAACATTTTGCGATGTATCTCATTTAATAATGTTAATCCTAGTTTGATCCTTACACACATTTTGTTTGTTAGTGTGCCGATTACGATACGTCATTGTGCTTGCCTCATGAGTTCAGCAAGTTCAAAATCATTATCAGACTTATCGTGAACGCAGCAAAATTATTGCTGACTTCTTCAAGTTATAGTGCTTAGCGGTTCGGCATTTTGTGGAATTTCTGGTTCGCGGGTGTCTCGAAGTTGCTGCACCCTCGCAAAGTTTCCGGTTTAATTGGCATTGGTTAATTTTTTGTTCTCAGCACTCCAACGTGGATGCATTTGCTGTCAGTCAGCTTGTACACGTTATAGGTCAGTCTACGGTAAGTGCACAAATCGTCAGCACTTCGCAAAAAGAGCAAATAAAACCACAGGTTGCACTGGAACGAATAATATTTTCGTCAGTTTTATCTTCTACGACAACGGCCTGCTTTCAGGGGGCAGGAATACGCAGAGGGAAATTCATTCGTCTATTGGATTTGTGAGCGAAACACGTACACATTACACAAATTTAAAACACGAAAAATCAGCTAGGTATCAAAGAAAATCCAGAACGAAACAATGAATATGTACAGCCAAGAAGTAATCCACGTGAGACGACTTTAAAAAATCAGGGATTATCGGAATCATCATTGATGGGACATAACACATTGAATGTTTAGAATAGCCATCAGTATGCATTGATGACGATTTTAACGTTTAGGAACATTTGTCGGCTTCTACGAGGCACCGCGTACAACAGGTGATGCGTTAGCTAGGATTGCTGAAGATGCTCTTATTCGATTAGAGATGAACATATTTAGTGTACGAGCACAAACAAACTTATGATAAGCCGGTTAATGTCTCCGGAGTTTAGAATGGTTGTTGAATGCTACTTGCGATACAGAACCCCGTGCGATGTATTTTTACTGTTTGAGTCTCGTTTGAAGAGGTTGGGAAGTTGCTGAAATTGCTCCTGATCTGTCACGCACGTTCCAGTACTGTCTAGAGAATCTTTTCTACCCTTCGAAGGCTCATTTGGTTACGCTCAACGATTGGACGATTGCGTCGTTCACAGAGAAATGTGTGCACTTACTCGACATCGTGAGCATATACACACTTGTGTTTGGAAACGTTAAATTTGATATTTGATAACCTTTTGTGAGTATTGTTACGCAAAACGAGTTCTGCGCAACGACTTTAGTGCTTTGTTACGCATAAGCGGTTTTATGTAACAAGATTGGTAATGTTACGTGCACTCGTAACTTTATAACAACCATCGAATGTTGTTACGAATAGTCTTAATATCTACTGCATGGAATGTTTCCATTAGAATGTAGCTTAGGCGGTTCAGCGTTATTGTATTTCTTATTACTCGAATGGAATTAAAAAAACAAAGATCCCATTATATTATTGAGCGCGCATATACCATTTCATCCGCTATAGCACACGCATTTACAGTTTTGGGCGCCACACGAACTTTATTGCTGCACTACACTTTTTAATCGGGGTATATACATTATAGTTAAAGGGATACATTTCATTCATTATTTATTAAGTGATAAGATGAAATTTATAACTTTAACCATAAATGCAATATGTGGATATCAAATACGCTATTTATATAACACCATTATTATGTTTATTTAGTGTAAGCAATTAAATAGCCACTTTGCGCAAAATTGTTAAATTATCACTCACTGTTTTCCCTCGGAATTGAGCATTTTAATGTACAAGCAAATGTTATGGCTATTTGACCTGCATCACAAACAAAGCAAATGTACCCGGGATTGTTATATATTGTACGGCGCATTATTAGTCCTATGTGCAAGGGATTGAGAATATGTATAGTTTGCTTTGTAAATTTTAGTAATTAACGCACAAAGTAGCGTTATAGAAGAGGAAATCCTATGTTCACGCTGAATTTAAATTACAGTTAAATATTTCTTTTAGTTAATATTAATTATCGTTTTACTATTAGAGCTGCATATTATATGATAGAAAATATGTCACATTGAGCCGCCTGAGCAACGTTATACTGCAAACATTCGATGAATGCAATAAAAACCGTACATCGTTTCGATCGGCTGAAGTGTAATGCTACAATATAAGTCGTTGTATGAAAATCATTACTCTAAATACCGCTAAACATTTACTTTTTCAGCCATTTGAACTAATTTTTCAGCAAATGGTTTAAAAGCCCTATAACAAGGTATTGTGAAATAGTACAATTTATTATTTACAGATGACACAGCAAACGTGCATTTGCCGTAAAATAATTCAAATATCAGTTTTGGTTACCGTATTGTTAAAAGCTTGAGCTGCCATCGCGCTGTTCAAATTCAAAATGCATATTTCCAAATTTGGAGATAAGTAGCTTTTGCACGCCTCGATTGAACAGGGTGAGCAAAACGAGAACAGGATTTCGTTTCTGTTTACGCTATAGATTTAATAAAATTTTAGTATATTCGTGGTTATTTCCTATATATGCTTATAGGCCGAGAGGGAGATTATACCTCCGAAGTTGGAACCTCCTCGTGAGGACACCGGTAACCTCCACCAACGTAAGACAGCCAGATGTTTTTATTTTTGCGAAGAGTTAGTGCGCTTAAACGCATGTGTACAAAAACTGCGCATAAGTGCATTCAAATTTGCCAGATTTAAATTTCTTATTCTATGGTTGTTCAGCTAATCTTGCGCTCCATGTATGTATTGTGAACATAAGTGTCTGAGCTCAGTATAGCGCAGTAGCTCCACGAGCATAATCCTAGGTCGTCGTCCCAAGCTTGCAGGCGAAACCCCGACCCTACTGTTCGATCTTGCAAAATACATGAAAGCGTTATTAAATGAATGGCTTTGTTAATGTACGACGGTTGCTCGAGACTTGTTCCAAGGAATTTTTTGCTGATCTAACCATGTTGGGATAATTTATTTTTTTAATATATTCTTTTGTGTTGTCGTTGTTGAATATTGTCTCAATTTTACTAATTGTTAACAAAGCGTTCTTACCTGGGTTGTTTTATTGTTTTGCCATCGCTGAACATTCTAATGTAATTATTCTTTATTGTTGACAACGTTTTTGCTATATAGCGTGTATATCTATGTGCCGATTACAGAGACGGAACAAAACTTATCTCCGTCGCAATATAAACTTTCTTCTAGAGGTGTGAATGAACGCTCTGCGCTCCAGAGCCAAGCGTTGTCTGTATGATAGACCACATTACATCATGTTTAGTTCACTTTTTGCTGTCTATTTATAAAAATGTACCTGAACCGATATATTTATTGTATATACAGGTCCATCTAGCGATGTATATATGTATTCAGATTTGATTTTGAGTATATATCTCTTAATAAATTGTAAGAAATGTTGGCCGAACAGTCGTTTCACTAGTGTCATTCTTTAAAGATAGGCAGTTGTGAAAGAAACCCGAAAAAAGCTAAACATTTATATGTGTGTTATTCGTTGTCTGTTTCGTTTCGTTCGTTTAATAGTTGTGAGTAAAACATTTAATATAAAGTTTGGTATGAGAGCATGAGGATTGTTAAGTGAACAATTATTCTGTATAGCTTTTGAAAATTTAGGTGAACTACTGTGTTGCGTTTCAGATTACTTACTTTTGTCTACCAATGTCTAATGGAGGCGTGACAGATGCTTTGCAGTATATATAATAAACTCGGGTAATCCCGACAATTTCTTCATCATAGTTAAGCGCTCGTATAAAACACATACAAAATTGCAGGTTTAATGCCGACACAGGCCAACCTAATCCCGACACCGAACTAAAATGACACAAATCGACATAAGGGTATTAAAAAATACGCATAAAACAAAAACCTTAAACTTAATAACATATTGCGCTGCTGCATTGCTGTTTTCTCGTATCGCGAGATCAATGTAAATAATTCTAAAAACACTGCGGTTAGGGTGTGGTCGGAATGAACAAGAAAATTATCCCTACCTAAAAGCGTGATGCTACGTTAATAAAGATGACAAAGCTTTGTGTAACATTTCCTGCAACTCTGTTTTTCCTACAACCAATATATATTGGGATAGACGCATTCCTGTTCGTAAGTACTTCGCAAGATGTTTGTCTATAGGATTCTCTCGTCACAGCATTACATGCGCCGACAATTTCAAGTTTGAGATATGCCAAACTGATTAAAGAACCAAAAGCGAAACAGAGAAAAATGTTACTATAATAGTTGAAGAGGTAGAGCAGAATGTCACCATTTTTCTCTACATTTCTTCTAGATCGAGCTCTCCCACCACATCTGCAAATAAAGGATAACATTTGTACATATAAATGACCTCGTTTCAACACTCTTCCCGCAAATGTCATGACACCAAAAACGACACTGATTACATCTGGCCCATTGTCACGGCCCGAGCTTTCCCCGGGGAAAGCACGGGCCAAAATTGGTGGCCCGAGCTTTCCCCAACGGAGGAAGTTCAGGCCAAGCCAAGATTGCAGCTTTCCTGTGGCCCGGGTCTCCAAAAACACGGGTGTGGTTGGGTTTGTTAGTTTGCTCTGCTAATTTGCCACTTTCGAGTTGGTAGTTAATTTTATTAACTAAGCTAACAAGCCACAGACTATTAATTCTATTACTATTAGTTTTTTCAGACTATTATAATGTAGTGTCTACGTGCCTAACGATTTATAATGGATATTAACAATGATCAAATCCCCATCCTAATGCATTGTTTGCAAACCGGCGATCTGCCAACTGAATATAGATCGAAATCTTCATGTTTCCGCAAGAACCTTAAACGGAAGATTCGGAGTCGGGCTCAACAGTTCTCACTTCAGCATGATAAGCTTATGATTTGTGGACGTGATAAGAAGAGTGTATGTTAAAACGGAGGACAGAGCTCTCCTACATGCTGAGCATCACGACGCTAAAGGACATTTGGGTCTTTTCGGTTATCCCCCCCCCAGCCCGAATTTTGTCAATTTTAAAGATACAGATAAAATTTTGGTACCAATCGATTCAGCTCGACGAGCTGGTTCAGAAAATACCCATTTTACCCACATCCCTGACAAAAATTTTTTTCGATTTTTTGAGGTCCCAATGGTCCCCCCTTGGGAACCCAAAAATTTTTTTCTTCGGAATATGGTCATATTGGGTATCATTCGACTCGGCTTGATGAGACAAGTCGATTAGTGTGTAATGTTTTGAAATCTACCCACCCTTAGAAAGTTATGAGGGCCCAAGTAATCTTTAGGGGCCGTACGTTATAACGTTAGAAAAAAGAACAGCTTAGAGCAGGGGGTTCGGGGGGCGGCAGGCGCCCGACTTAGTTTTAGGCTTAGTGTATGTCTCATATAAGGGCCTAAGCTTAGGCTAAGACTAAGGCTTAGTATACCCAGAACGGCATGGCCTGCAATTTATTTCTGCGTCTCAGGGTTACTTGGGCCATCATAACTTTCTAACGGTGAGATAGATTTCAGAAAATTACACACTAATCGACTTGTCTCATCAAGCCGAGCCGAATGATACCCAATATGACCATATTCCGAAGAAAAAATTTTTGGGTTCCCGATGGGGGACCAGTGGGACCTCAAAAAATCGAAAAAAAAATTTGTCAGAGATGTGGGTAAAATGGGTATTTTCTGAACCAGCTCGTCGAGCTGAATCGATTGGTACCAAAATTTTATCTGTATCTTTAAAATTGACGAAATTCGGGCTGGGGGGGATAACCGAAAAGACCCGGACATTTTACGCGGAACAGGACAATGCAATCGTTGGCGGAAACCTATTATATATTGATGACAAACTCTCTGCAGCAAAACGTTAATGAATATATAAATGAGACCTCAAATCATTACATACTATACATACATATTAGTCAAAACATTCAAGTATATCCGAAGTTTACGGTGGAACTCTTTGAAATACAGAATTTGTCACAGTTGGTAAAATCAACTCTACTTTACTACGAAAGTATCCTGTGACTTAATAATCAATCTAATTTTTCATAGAATAATTTCTTCTAGAATCATTACATATCAAACTAAGAAATAAAATGAAGAAAATGATAAATGAAATAAAATTTCCAAAAAAAAATTCATATAAAATAATTTCACCTGCGTTAGCAGTAAAGATAATTACCCTACGCAGCGAGACATGTAGACTGAGCAAATTTCTCGGTCCGAGCCGAATGTCAAATATATATTTTCAGCTACCAAACACAATATTTTTTATCCAACAGTGCATCAGATCGGCTGAGGCTTATGCAAGAGTAAATATAAGAAGCACCCCAACATCCTCTTTTGACACCATCTACAAAACGTTTTTATAGAACAAAACTCGGATTTCATTAGCCGTATCAGATTTGAACATTTTTCTGTTCCATAGCGCCATAACCAATGCAATTCGGCCTCTGTACTTTAACGCTAAGGTGTTTGCGAACATTTTTAAATTATAATGTATATATGAAATATGAAACGGAGTAATTTCTGTTCTTTTGCAAAAACGAAATTTGTGTTCAGTGAACAACTGAATGGCAATTGCTTTTGACAAAAGAGGAGGGCAAGGGCGCCTTAAGTTTACTCAAGCCTAAATCCGGTTGGGGTGGGCTGCCGCCCCGAACCCCCACTCTAAGCTGTTCTTTTTTCTAAAGTTATATATAACGTAACGCTC
The DNA here is from genome assembly GCA_030248225.1 of Trileptium ribeirensis. Lineage (NCBI taxonomy): Eukaryota > Metazoa > Nematoda > Enoplea > Enoplida > Thoracostomopsidae > Trileptium > Trileptium ribeirensis. Next base: position 18,191 of record JASANE010027220.1, read on the forward strand.
TTCCGGGTTGCTTGGGCCATAACATGTATTCCGAACTTCCACAGAAACTCCAAGTGTCAAATGCGTTTTGTGAATTTACAGTTCTGGTCAAAAAAATTTTATGGTCCGGATTGTTCATGGACGCCACTAATGTACCTAAAACACTATAAACAGGATAGATATTGGTTTTAAAAAGTTTCAGAGATATCGAATTGGTAGTGATTGTGGGTATTAAGGACACCGAAAAAATTTGCTGTCGCCTAATAAGGACATTAACACTTTTAATCGTAAAATCACAACAACTAAACAAAATTGAAAAAAGTTTTTTTACATATTTCAAATCTGCGCCATGGCGTAATGTCTTAAACGAAAAATTGCGCCACAGCATCTTGTTGCTAAGCAGAAATAAGCTAAAATAAAAATTGCCCTTATTAGCCGGACTTCGTCGAATAAGGACATTGCATCCGGGTAAATGTCCCCGTCGTTCCGGGTAATAAGGACAATGTGGATAATAAGATTTTTCATCAATTAACTACCCGCAGATAAGTTCCTCAAGCGTAATCAGTAACTCAAGGGTTAGCAGAATCATTGTAATGTGTCAGAATAAGGCAACTAGAGGCTTGTTGCTGTTAATTGTACCGACAGAACGGAAACAGTTATAGAAGCTTTTATAACCGTGTATATATCATGTTTGAAATATGTAGTTTTAAATACCACAAATATGTAAAGATCCCTCAGCTGTCATTATATATGCAATATCACTTTTTCTCATTTGTGCAACACAAATCCTGCAAAAAATATCGCAGCGTCTGTCTTCCTTGATAAGAGATATTCTCATGCTGCCAGCGTTTGCATTCGCTACATTGCGACCATTTAGCTCCTGTGTTACGCTTTTTGTCTTTGTTCCACGACATGTCGCATCCAGGACACATCCATGCGCCATCATGGATGAATATATTTTTCGAACCAGAACTGGGCCAAATGTTACTGCTCTCGTCTGTATCTTAGGGTTTTCCGTTTTATTTGATCAGAATATTAGTCGCGGTTTGATCGGGCTAGCAAATAATTAAAAGCAATGGCGCTAAGCCCCACAGTCTCAACGCATCGTCTAGTATTTTCTAAACAATCTGTACAAATATTTGTGACAATATTCACATGTCCTGGCGCTGTTATAAATATTGTTTTCTTCTTACTCTGCTGTAATCACATTGTGCTTTTTCTAGATCTATATAGCCATTAAACTTCACTGTTTTGCCACGTCTGCCATTTGTTTTCGACTAAGCATATCACACAATAATTCTTCCAGTTTACATATTGCATTTTCGTAGAAAATATAGCGACAAGTTATTTCGTGTTGGGTTTACCCTATGTAATACCAAACAAAACTTCGGCAGAACGTGGTTATGACCCCTCTTGATCCTAAACTCAAAGATGAAAACACGTTGTTCAAGTTATAGGCAGGAATAACCGTCATCTATGAATCATTAACCTATTACGATAGATTCTACTCTGAGCAAGACACAATTGAAAAAGTGCTAAATTTGAAACCATAAGCTGCTAAGTTTTGTGCTGAGGATAGATTATCAGTTGCTAGGTTCCCGCGCTAACCCTGAGTTTTGTTACAGCAACAGCAACTCTCAGGAACGCACGGTTGGGTTAAACTATTTTTACCATTGATTGCAGTTAACCATCGGCACATAGTGGTAGGAGGATTGCTCTGTGTGTGTCCCTCTCGAACAGGCGGGATAAAATAAAACACTTTTACCATAACTTTCACAGTGCATTGGGCCTGTGTTATTGCAACCGCCGGATTGAAATCTATCCGATAACAGCTGAAACGAAGGAAAAATCCAATATTTTGTCAAAATCGCGTAGGTATTGCTGTTGTTGATTGGTTAAGTATGATGCATGGTGTTTAAAATTTTAACCGTGGTGTACCTATAAAGTGCATAATGTATAGTCGACATTTTCTTTTCGAAATAAGGGGTACATATTTTCCGGCTCAAAACGCCCAAATGTTACTGCTACCGTCTGTAACTTTGCATAGAATAGAACGATTTGTTTAAAGTTCAGCTATGAATAATTGATGTATATAAATTGAGTTTATTACCGTTTGAACTAGGTGAATCACGGTTCAATCTGAATCATACAATGCTCGTAAAGGGGATAGTGCGACTATCCCATGGGGCTCAGACCACCCTCCACACTGGGAGGAGACCTGGGAATTTTTTCCCAGAGGTATAGTGACTTGCCCCTAAAGTACTAACCGCCTCCCTTCCCTGGAAGGTAGCCTGATCCTTCGAGGCTCCGCGCATCCTGCGCCGCAGACCCACGGAAAATGGCGGCAAAAGCTGATAGGAAGTAGGCAAAAATTGGTGGGGAACAGGCAAATGTTGCTGGAAAATATGAAAAATTGGTATCAATTGGCGACTGTGTGGAATGCCACTGTATGGAATGAGACTGTCTGGAATGAGACTGTGTTGAGTGTGACTGTGTCGAAGCCGAGGGTTGAATAATTTAAGTCTTAACCGTTGATAGGCAAATCATGTGAACTATACCGTTTTAGTTTTGAATACAGTCTCGTTTCTTTAGTGTAGAATTTAGAAAATCATATAGGCTAGCTATCGAAGTTGCTGTTTAGCTTAAGTACAGACGACGGCAGACGACACCATTCAATCCGGAGTAAAGCTATAAATCCACGACTATATATGCCAGACAAAACAGGTGTACTGACACTAAAATTGGTTTCTTGTTTTCAACTTTACTTATATGTAGCAAATTGTAGATCTAAAAAATTATCCTTAATACCCTACCGAGTGTCCTAATAACCTGACCGCTGGTCCCTAATACCCGGATGTTGTCCCTATTACACAGTTCGAAATGCAACAAGCTTTGTTCGATAAACATATATTTTTGTTAATTTAACACACACAGAGATTGGCTACAATCTTTTCAGTTAGTTGTAAAAATAATTAAGCCAATAAGTCAATCCATTAAAAAGTTAATCGAAAAACAGCTTAGCACCTCAAAGATCGTATTGAAAACAAATTACATAAAAACTTAACAACATTCGCTTGATGTTGTTTATTGAATGATAGTACATATATAGACCGAGACGGCACAATATTCGTGTAGAGTAGAGGCACAGCTATTCGTCAATCCAAGTCACGTGCTCGTGTATAGCGCCATTCAGGAGATAGGTGGGCTCAAATTAAAAGTTGTCCTTATCACCCCCAAGCACTAATGTCTTATCGGCAATACAATTTTATTTACAGTTCTCAGATAATCTTGATTTTCATACTGTATGTAAATAAAAATAGCACTGAATTATTAAGTGGTGCTACAACATTTTTTGTTAGTTTGTATATTAAACAAAAATTCACGTTTGCCTTAAGGTGTTCAGCGTTTTGCTTGATTTCGATATTGTAGAGAGTACACTAAATTTCTAAAAGGGTTCGGTTTCCTACTTGTTTTCAATATTTTAGTGAGTCATGTAACAAACAGTATGGTTATGACTGAAAAAGCAAGGGGTTCATTTTCTCAATTCCATTTAGAGAGTTTTGTGTAACTTGTATGAATTGTAATCCAGAATTTTTCAAGTCGGCGTATGGTTCGCTTTATATCTATATTCAAAAATTTTGCTATTCGTTTTCTTTAGGTATATCTGTTTGTTTACGGTGGCATTAAACTATTCCATTTGAGGTTGGGGAACCCTTTTTTAATTATGTCTTATCGACACTTGTAAATAAGTTTATTACCGTTTTGTCAGAACTTGTCGGCATTTGTACAATCTAACTATCCAAGGGCTGTGGGAAACGAAAGAACTGTGGAAAGATTAACCACATGTTTAAACGAACTGCTTTTGCCAAGTACGCTATCAAACAACTGCTATTTGACAAACTATTTACAAACCTCTGAGTCAAATTTGACTCGAACGGGTACCATTTGCTTTAGTAAATGACTCCATTATAACTATCTGTGTGAACCGATGCTTGGAATGTGTCAAAGCCGACTCCTACTGAATCGAAGATTGACTCATTTACTGAGTCAAAAATATTATTGGCTCAGACTGAGTTAAAATTTGTGACTCAAATCTAGAGAGAAATTTTGGAATCGTCTCAATTGACTCAAATTTGACTCAACGTGTATTGTTGTATACAAGTACAAATTACAAATTCCGCAATGAATAAACATAGAAATTTTTGTCCGTCTTTTCGTCCAGGGCAAAAGTTTAATTTTACCAGAACACGTGACAACACATAAATGTCACCTGAGTTACATTTATATAATTTTAGCACATTGTAATTTTTGTGACATCCAAGTGAATTGACTGCTAACGGTTCTGATAAGGTTTTCTACCACCGCCAATCTATAACTGTAACGAAGTTATAAACACTGTATAAAACTTAGTATATATCTGTGTCTAACTGTAATAAACGTTTAGATTACAAATACAAATGATAGATTATACATACCGAGCTTATATATATAACTAAAAACGATTATATATTATTAGATTTAATTATAGTTTAGTTTATATATTTTGGTTACACAATGAGATATATCTACATTATCGCCTCAAAAATGGTAAAATCTGTTCTTGTGTTCGTTGGGGTTTATCATTATTTGGAAATGTTGTTTATTGAATTCTAAGTAAGATACCAAAGTAGGGATCAGTAATATCGTTTTCCGGATATTGGCTCTTTCACGTAGCCTGTGGAGCCAGCCGACTGTGCAATAATTGATCCGGGACCTCCCACGCCAACTATGCTGCCGGTGCTACCGGTATAGTAAGGTTGAATGGCCCGGACTGAACCGACCACAGATCCTGAGCTTGGATAGATGATAGATCCAGTAGCAGAATAGGGAGCTTGCTTTTTTGCGTTTGCTCGAGCACGTAGCATACAAATAATAGTCGCGATAATGCCTGCGATAATGAATATGACGACGAACGCTACTAAAATCCAAACTCCGGTCCACCTGAAACGTATATAATCAGCACTTAGTGTCAAATATTTTTCAAAAGCAACAACCATACACGCAATTTCGTCTCCGTTAGTGTCACTTGTTTCAGCTTTTATGCTGAACTAACATCGTAATGTCTAGCTGGGGTTACTCATGGCAGTGTAACTGCGCAAGGATCAATTTCCTCGATCACTCACCGTTTAAAGCCCAGTTACGTGACAGGCTATATCATGACAATATTTGAGGCCGCCTAGAATATAAGCAAATACGTTGGGTTATAAATCCAAATGACAATGCTACGTGAAAACCAATTGCGCACAAAGGTATGATAGCCCTTGTAAATTGGCGCATAGTAGATAACATTATTCTTTTATTATACGTGTTTTAATAAAAATTGTGTAGATTATATCAGCAATATTATCTTGACAATACTTCTTACATTACATTATAATATCCCTATCCAGTCTGCCTAAATGTTCGCTGTCGTATGGTTGAAATGCCATATATGTTGCAATATTGGAGTTGGTGTAAAATCTTCAGTGCTTGGTACATCATTGTCATCCTAAGAACGTTGAACCCACAGCCATAGCTTACTGCATCAAAAAATTTCGCTTTTTGAAAATAGGTCAGTATCGAATATTTAATGATGTGGTAGCGGGTGTTGGAAAACTCAAACTCATTGCCCATCTGCACTGTCCATCACTGGTAGCGGATGTTAGAAAATTCAAACGTTTGTCCGTCTGCACTATTCATCACTGGTAGCGTGTGTTGGAAAACTCAAATCTTCCTGCATTGTCAATCACTGGTATCGGATATTGGAAGACCCAGACTAATTGTCCGTCTGTACTGTTCATCACTTGTGGCCGATTGTCGGAAACTCTAACTCGTTATCCGTCTGTATTATCCATTACTGCAAGCGGATGTTGGAAAACTAAAACTCATTGTTCGTTTGCACTGTCCATCACTGGTAGCGTATGTTTGAAAATTGAAACTTAATCCCCTTCCGCACTATGTTGGGAACCTGTTCGTCTGCACTGTCAATCATTGGTAGCGGACGTTGGAAATCTCATGCACTATTTACTAACTGGTAGTCGATGTTAGAAAACTTTTAACTCATTGTTCGTCTGTAATAACCATTACTGTAATCGCATGTTGGGAAACTCAAACTCATTGTCTGTCTGCACTGTCAGTCATTGGTAGCGGATGTCAGAAAACTGAGGCTCATTGTTCGTCTCCTGTATCCATCACTGGATGTTGGAAGACTCAAACTCGTTGTCCGCCTGCACTGTCCATCACTGGTAGCGGATGTTATAAATCTCTAAATCGCTCTCGGTCTGCACTATTCATCACTGTATCAGATATTGGAAAAATCAAACTCATTGTCCGTCTGCGCTGTCCATCGCTGTTAGCGGATGGGGGAAAACTAAAACTCATTGTCCGTCTGCACTATCCATCATTTGTAGCATATATTGGAAAATTGAAACTCATTATCTGTTTGCGCTGTCCATCACTGGTAGCGGATGTTGAAAAACTCGCCACTCTTTGTCCATCTGCGCTGTTCATCACAGGTAGCGGATGTTGGAAAACTCAAACTCGTTGTCCGTCTGCACCATCTATGACACAGGTAGTGTATGTTGTAAAAGTCTGACTCATTGTCCTCCTGCCTTGTCCATTGCTAGTAGTGTATGTTGGAAAACTCAACTTCATTGTCCATCTGCACTGTTCAACACTGGTAGCGGATGTTGGAAAACCCAAACACATTATCCGTCTGCAATAACTATTACTGATAGGGGATGATAGAAAACTCTGACTCTGTCCACCTGCGCCATCTGTGACTGGTAGCGGATGTTGGAAAACTCAAACTCATTCTCAGCCTGCACTGCCCATCACAGGTAGCGGATGTTAGAAATCTCTAAATCATTGTCCGTCTGCCCTGTCCATCACTGGTAGCGGATGGTGGAAAACTAAAACTCATTGTCCGTCTGCACGGTCCATCACTGGTAGCTTATATTGGAAAATTGAAACCCATTGTCTGTTTGCGCTGTCCATTGCTGGTATCAGATATTGGAAAAATCAAGCTCATTGTCCGTCTGCGCTGTCCATCGCTTGTAGCGGATGATGGAAAACTCTGACTCTTTGTCCACCTGCGCCATCTATCACTGGTAGCGGATGTTGGAAAACTCAAACTCATTCTCAGCCTGCACTGCCCATCACAGGTAGCGGATGTTAGAAATCTCTAAATCATTGTCCGTCTGCACTATCCATCACTGGCATCAGATATTGGAAAATCAAACTCATTGTCCGTCTGCGCTGTCCATCACTTGTAGCTTATGTTGGAAAATTGAAACTCAATATCTGTTTGCGCTGTCCATCACTGGTAGCGGATGTTGAAAAACTCGTGACTCTTTGTCCAACTGCGCTTTTCATCACAGGTAGCGGATGTTGGAAATTTCAAACTTTTTGTCCGTCTGCACTATCCATCCCTGGTATCAGATATTGGATAATTGAAACCCATTGTCTGCTTGCGCTGTCCATCGCTGGTATCAGATATTGGAAAAATCAAACTCATTGTCCGTCTGCGCTGTCCATCGCTTGTAGCGGATGATGGAAAACTCTGACTCTTTGTCCACCTGCGCCATCTATCACTGGTAGCGGATGTTGGAAAACTCAAACTCATTCTCAGCCTGCACTGCCCATCACAGGTAGCGGACGTTAGAAATCTCTAAATCGTTCGTCCGGACTATCCATAACTGGTATCAGATATTGGAAAAATCAAACTCATTGTCCGTCTGCGCTGTCCATCACTGGTAGCTTATATTGGAAAATTGATACTCATCTGTTTGCGCTGTCCATCACTGGTAGCGGATGTTGAAAAACTCGTGACTCTATGTCCATCTGCGGTGTTCATCACAGGTAGCGGATGTTGGAAATCTCAAACTTTTTGTTCGTCTGCACTATCCATCACTGGTATCAGATATTAAAAAAATCGAACTCATTGTCCGTCTGCGCTGTCCATCACTGGAAGCGGATGGTGGAAAACTAAAACTCATTGTCCGTCTGCACTGTCCATCACTGGTAGCTTATATTGGGAAATTGAAACCCTGGGAGCGGATGGTGGAAAACTCATACTCTGTCCGTCTGCACTATCCATTACTGTTATCGGATGTTAGAAAACTCAAACTCGTCCTTCTGCACTATATATCGCTGGTAGGGGATGTTGGAAAACTCTTGTCCACCTGAGCTGTCCATCAGTGGCAGCGGATGTTGGAAATCTCAAAAATTTTTGTCCGCCTGCACTATCCATGACTGGTAGCGGGTGTTGGAAAACTCAACTTTATTGTCCATCTACACTGTTCAACATTATTAGCGGATGTTGGAAAACCCAAACCCATTATCCGTCTGCACTGTCCATTACAGTAGCGGATGTTGGAAATCTCAAAATCATTGTCCGTCTGCACTATTCATTACTGGTACGGATGTTAGAAAACTCTAACTCATTGTCCGTCTGCCCTATTCATTACTGCAAGCGGATATCCGAAAACTCAGACTCATTGTCCGTCTGCTGTATCTATCACTTGATATTGGAAAATTCAAACTCTTTGTCAGCCTGCACTGTCCATCACAGGTACCGGATGTTGGAAAACTCAAACTCATTCTCCATCCGCACTATCCATCACCGGCAATCTTCTTCTTCCGGGCGCTATTCCCGCTTCGATGCAGGGTCGGCCATTTGGGTCTTCTTCATCCATCACGGCAATGATATTTTAAATCTAATTTAGCTGGTTTACTTTGGCCCTAAGGATCGCACTTTCCTTCTAAAGCAATATTTATTGACGTCACACACCAGGAACTAGAACGCGCGAACATTTTTGAGTTAACTGATAAAATTTGGGTAAATTTGGCAAATCTGCGTTGTTTTCTGGGGGTGTAGCTGAAAGAAAGACGTTTCCCCCTGGGGTTATTTCTGGGCTGGAGGAGAACATATACTCCCCTGCCCGGTGTTTCTTTGTTTTAAAGAGAATTTTTAACACACACTGCAGCCGATGGTAGTAAATTCAATGTCATCACAGAAAATAATTTCATACTATATATATACAAAGCATGCATATAGTAAATTGCTTAATACTGCATCGAAATACTACATTGTCGTTAACGTGAGATCTTTCAATTAGATGAGGTTAGTTAAGGAGGATTGATAGCAAAGATTCATGCGAAAATGCGATATGTCAGCAGTATTTAACGCCGGTAATTGGTGAAATTAGGTAGCCCGTTGACCCCGGGGGTTGTGAGATAATCGTCCTTGTTCCGGCTGGTGTATTTCCACCGCTCGTTACACTCGTCAAGGAATTTGCTGAATTAGCTGCTCTGCGCTGATTGTAGTAAGACGACGTTGTTGATATCATCGGGTAGCTGCCTGCACCACCTGCCATCGAATCTTGATAGACCGTCGATGGTGCAGTAAACCCGTTCGATGGCGGTGGGATTGAAGAAGCTGTTTGCTGACGCCGTCCTCGTGTCATGAATACTAGAACGCCGACTGTTCCGGCAACTGTGATTAGTACAACAAACGCAATTAGTACGTAAAGACCACCCATCCTAGAAAATGTTATAAGCGTGGATCAGATAACTACAAAACTATTTGTAATGAAGTCATCTAAAGAACAAATATCCTCAAAGTAGTTGCATTTTAAAATAGCAATATTTTTCTTCTTAGCAGAAATGTGTCACAGTAGGAATATGGTTCAAAAGCACTCTACAAACACATCTTTGTCGTTGGGTACGTTCGCGATATTGAAAGCCAGAAAGCCACAAGACCACTGTTCAGTATGCAACCAGAAATAAGCGTATGCGGCAATAGTGCTCAAACTATGTTTATGGGGTACGCAAGAATTATTAAATATATAATAGATGAATTAAGTCGTCTTCCGTTCGGAAACTTCTCCATAATGTAATTATCCCGGATAACTATTAAAACGAATGCACAAAGAACTCTGTTAGTGCGAAACATGCTGTAGCTCTTAAATAACACAATTCATAAAATATAGAATTGGCCAAGTTTACCTTATTTATATATGAATGAGCAGTAAATATGTAACTGTCAGGATAGCCGTTTTCTTTGAAAACACCGCGTTTGTAAAGCTAAACATGCAAAACGGAATTTAATACTGCAGAAATGTCTTTAGAACGGGCCTAATTTGAGCGGCAACTGTCCCAAAAATTATTGCCACTAATTGATTTTGTATCTCCCTTGCAGATTATATGCTATACCATACGGTAGGTATTTATGTGGCTATAGCACTGTGGGTTAATTAATAGATTTGACTGCGCCCTGGCCGGCCGGGATCAACACTTGCTTTCGAAAACTTTTAAATTTTTTAATTTTCTTTAGTTTTTAGGAATTTGCATTGGTTTAATCCAAGCTAACCAAACATTGATTTAAAAACATAGAATTTGCATAAATTTCCACTATTTACTTATTTTTTAACCTGTAGTCTAGACCTATTTCGAGTTTATAAGTCTATATGTAGAAACCTAAACGCGCACTTTTTAGAATTTTCAATTGTAAGTTTTAATCACATTAATTTTATGCTGTATTGTACCCACTTTTGAGATAGGTCGCTAATATTTTTGGTGATTCGCTAGCCACAAGGGATAAAAACACAACAACTATAGATTTTTGTAAAATAAAAGAACACAATAGAACTTTGAAACATTTAGGTAAACAATTGGAGTCAATGTAAATTACAAGTGGCAAGATCATCGTTTAGGTTACCTTGGATTAAAGTAATGAAAGTCCACAAAAACTAATGATTCAACCCAGCTTGGTTTGTCTAAAGGTGATCTTTTGTGAAATTTTTATCGATCGATTTAAGACTTCTACCAAAGGAGAACGTTTCACGGTAAAATTTTGTTATTTTCACGGATTATAGTTTTTAAAGCAAGCTTTAAACATATAATTCACAAATTGATCCTGGCACGGAAAACACGAGTACAAAATATTCCTATTCTTCTTTATTAATGCGCTGCGGCTCGCCTTTAACATTGTACACCATACATGGGCGAAGTCCGGAGTCTCGTGGGAGTTAGCCGGTACTTCGTGGGGAGGCGAGGTCGTCGCAATGACGGGAAAGGGGGTAATGGTGGTCGGCGAGGCGTTGCCAGGGTGGAAATTTTCGAAATTTTTTGGTACTCAATTTTTAAATTTTGTGGCCCTCATGTTTAGCAATATCCTATAACTTTTGCCAATTTCCCACAGTTAAGCCCAATTTTTGCTAATTTTTTCCTGATTTTTGCGTGTTGTTGCCAAAATTTTGCGCGCGCGGGACGGTTGCGAAACCCCAGGCGGATCAGGCTATTTACCAGGGGATCGGCGACACTCCTAGGGTGTGCCCGAGCCTCAGGGGATAATTCCCCTCTCCCCTATGTGCATGTATGATTATCCACATATCTAAAACCTAATCATTGTTCATTGTTAATCACGTGCTGCTGTCATTGCTGTGTTTATTTTATTAAATTATCCAAAATGCTAAAGCATAGCATTGTAACAGGCTAACAGAAGCTTTCTAATTTATGGAAGCAAAGAAACACGTATAAAATGAAGCATGCTTCTAACATAGCTAAAGTTTATTATTAAAAAGTGTAATCATCATTTCATCCATTTAACTTTTATCGTAACAAACTGACAGCAAGTACATATTGTGGGTAAAAGATTGCAATTTGCCTTGATCTAGCTTAAAGAGGTTCCTGATTAATGGCCGCATTATTCAAGATGTCCTCAGCATATATTGCATGGTGCATATCCATATTTCAGGCCAGAAACGGTTGCGGCTGCAAAATTTCTTTACGTTAACGAAGGTTAGTTAAAAACATTGAATTTAAACGGAGGATCGTTAAATTCTTAGCGTATGATATTTACCTGGCATTTCCAGAAAAGTTTAATCAGACCTGAATGAAACTTTCTAACCTCGCATTTATATTATAAGCCTTATCGGCTGCCAATTATGTTTTTATAAATACTGCTGACCAATGTATGGCCCACTCTTCGAATACATATTGTGTTAAGGGCATTTACACAAATTTTAACAATGTATTTATTGAATTCAGATATGTAGAAGCGCTAGCTTCGGAATCGAAAGATTCTCATTAGACCGCGCTGTGGTGAAAAAGATGGGCGTCCGTTTATTTTTTCTCTGTGAACAGGACTTCGTTATCTCAACTTAAACCGATATGGACGTGTGAAAGCTTATATGAAAGCTACAATACTCTAAATGTACCTTTTCGGGTGTTATTCCGATTCGACACACTCAGTCGCCACCATAGGTGGTCAAAAGGGATACCCAGGGGTACCTGGCTAAAATGGGCCATTTTTGGGTCATTTTTGCTCATGACTCGGCAATCCTTGAGCTGATTTGAATCATTTTGATCGAAATATGTGTCGTAGGAAGCTTTATTTATGGGTATACAAATTGTTTTAATCGGGTACCTATGGGACATGGGTGACTTTAGCAAAAGGTGTAGCTATGTAATCACTCAAGCGATCCGAACGAAATTTGATGTGTGGACACAGCTGCTGTGGGGCTACCTGTTTGTCAACTTATTGTCAACAGATTTGATGTAGGACCCCTGGGTTAATTGGTATATGAGGCCAATGTTGGGCCCGACGCCATATATAGTCATCTGTGATATCGCTTCTAACGGTATATTAATAGATTTGTGGCTCAAAATAAGTTCATATGGGGTTTCGTCGGTGCTGATTTCAAATCTTCACTGTATACGTATCTCTTCGTCTTGAGGTAGTTATATCAATGGGTGAGACAAGGGGAGTGGTGCGAAAGGGACGAGTGTCATGCGGTCTGTAGCAAATTCTGTTTATGCTTTCTGTGCTCCTGCGCTTTTGTTAAGATTCTTATATAATTTCATACATATGTTCACGATTCGTATGCAGTTTTGAGGTAGAGTTAACCCCCTTAGGGTGCGTATTAGATATCTGACTATCAGTTTTTCTGCATCTATGCATTATTGAAGAGCAGATTAATTATTTTTCGGTCAGTTACATCTTTGTTTCGTAACAGGAATATATTTTTAATGAATTGTTCCACTGTATGTTAACGTTACACTTTCTCATTTGTCCGAATTCATACACTTGGCATGTCGCCAAGATTCTAGTATTTAGGAATTGCACGGCTGTAGTACACATATATGCGTTAAATTTTGTTTTTTATTAAAAGATGAAAAATGTTGACAGGGTACATTTTATATGACAGTTTTTTGAAGATTCGTTCTTCTTGTTTATAACATTTTTTCGATCTTACAAAAATTTGAACACCTATGGGTCAATGCTGGCGCTTAAAAAGAATTTAGAAATTACGGTACAACTGTAAAGTATAGAATTATAAATTGCATATGCAAATATCTGTTTGGTTTTGAAACCTGGTACGTCGTAGTATTCCTTAGTCTCGTTTGAGTTTCGCAAAATGACAAGTTTAAACAAGCGTTGGTATGGTGGCTCTCTCAAGCACCGGCACACCCGCTGCATTAATATGTCAATAAAGCAAAAAAATGGTGATTTATTATATCTGCAGCCTGTTATCTAATCAATGAAAGTAGCGCAAGATTTCAATGTTTTACGTGTAAATCACCGCATGCATGCCATACACATATTTCACTTTATTGTATAGTCATTGCAATTTTAACGAAGTAATAAAACATTGCGTTAAGAATTATTTTCGACATAAGTTTTTTCTTGGATGTCGCAGGTACGCACGGTAATCATTTGCAATGTTGATCTAACTTTTATTTTAAGATATATCCTTTTAAAATACAGAGGCAGGCGAAGTTTCCAAACAGCTAAAATTGGACCTTATTTAATGATATTACTTGAAAAACAAAAAAATCTAAAACAAAAACGGAACAAGAGTTATTAAAGCCCAGCTATAGATGTGTAACAAAAGCAGCCATTTATTTAACAGCCTCTAGATATGATGCAGAAACGATTCGAAATTTTCTTGGGCCGTTTAGCGTCGAAACTTTACCGTAGACATAGCTAAAAGTAGCATAAGCTTCAACAAGGGGTGGTCGTAGCGGATATAGTGGACCTCCTTCGGCGTGAAGCGCCGATTCCCCTTGCGCGCGAGTAAACTTAAGGTGACCCCACCAACCATCCAGTTTTGTAATTTTGGATAATTGTTACGAAACGCTTATTAGATAAATGCAATTCTGCGCAAAACTGTACGCGAACGCATTGTTCACGATCCACAACTAGCCATTTTGTATTCGCGAAAACTCAAGTAAAATTACCCAAATTTTTGAGAGAGGAAATTTGTAGAATTTGAGTTAACCGGTGTTGTTCCCGAACACGAACAGTTTAGCTATAGGATCTATTTGTTTGTGACGTCACTTTTATATTAAATTCGTTCGCGAACCCTGAATAATCCAAAATTTAAATAGTTAGGCGTTAGGGAACTGAAATTTTGCTAATTGAAAACGCCAAAATTCTGTTCAAACACAAGGTATCAATTTCTGGCACTTGGATTTGATTTTGCCAAATTTCGGTTGGCGAAAAACCGAATGAAATTCAGTCTTTTTTCCGTAACAAGGGTTTGCGATTCAATATCGATTATTACAAAATACTATGGTTGATGGGGTCATTTAAAGTTTACTCACGCATTGTAGGTACACCACCTTCCCCCAAATTCCTACGCCAACCACGTTCTTGAATCACCATTGCGTCCCCGTTATACGACGTTCACGTTATAATATCCCCGCTGTTTGGAGCTTTTGTCCCCTGAAGTCGTGACCCTACCGCATAGACAGTCAGGGCGACATCCGCACTGTAAATCGATTGCAGATGGTGTACCACACACCCCAGCTACTACATTTTTTCTTGACAGTGTCGTACACACCATTAGCTACCAATTTGGTGCGAATTAACTATAACGGACACCGTCTGTAGCTAATGCGGTTTATTAGTCAACTGTCCTGTGTAGTTTTTTGTAAATTTACGATATTTGTTTATCTAGTCCATAAAAACATTGCTCAAATAATTGCTGATTCACAGAATAATGCGCCCATCTACTCAAAAATTTTTGTTACATACGACATGTCGTATGTAACCAATGTTATATACGACATGTCGTATGTAACCCGTGTTACACACGACATGTCGTATGTAACCAATGTTACATACGACAAGTCGTATGTAACCCGTGTTACACGCGACATGTCGTATGTAACCAATGTTACATACGACATCTCGTATGTAACCCGTGTTACACACGACATGTCGTATGTAACCAATGTCACATACGATATGGCGTATGTAACCCATGTTACACACGACATGTCGTACGTAACCAATGTTACATAAACATGTCGTATGTAACCAGTGTTACATACGACATGTCGTACGTAACCTGCGTTTACGAAATGAACCTAACACTGCCAATATATTTTGATCTGTTATAGAGATATGTGTGATCGCTTTGGCGTACTTCCGATCCAATGGTCTTTTTAGAAAACTTGTTTGATAGTGGTGCCCCTCCAGTTTGATATTGGTGTCCCTGTCTAGTTTGTTATTGGTGCCCATGCCAGTTTGATTTTGGTGTCTCCCTACAGTTTATTATTAATATAGTTACACCCTACACGAGTTACATACAACATGTCGTATGTAACATTGGTTACATACGACATGTCGTATGTAACAAGAATTTTTGAGTAGATGGACGCATTATTCTGTGAATCAGCAATAATTCCGAATACTGTCAATAAAACTGCCAGAAGACACGGTGTGCCTGACACTGTCGAGAAGTGGTAATACGCGTAACTAGCTACCTTTCAAAAAATTTATTAAAAACATGGCGCGTCTAAGCCACCCTGTTGTCAACAGTGTGCCTGACACTGTGTGGTGTACATAGGCTCCAAACGTTGGGACATTATAACGTGAACGCCGCATTAAGTTTTTGATCCACCAGCATATATTCACACCAGGTTGCTGGACCACTCAATCTGTGTCACCGCCAGGTTCTAGGTCTACTAAATGTATGTCTCCACTACGTTCTTTGAGCACTGTTCGGTACCTTCACCAACTCATATCCTACCGTGTGCTTGACCATTAAGTTCAAATTTCCCTAGGCTCGTGGGGGCTTTGAACATTGTTGAAAGGTTTTCGAAATTTGTTTTAAAATTTTTTCTATCCTACTCAGGGCGAGATGTCTAAGTGTGCAATCGTCATACCAAAAACAATGTGTTAATAATAAAGCTGAAGCGGATAATATTTTAAGCTCGTCCAAAAGTCAATATCTTGGGTATGTTAGGGATGATTTTCCTGCAGAAAAGTTTCATTCCTCACAGCCGCTACGCTTTTATCAAACTGTAGATGACAACGTTGTTTCATGGCAACTTTTCTGTGCTGTGCGACGTGTAACGATTACAGTGAGGTCTTATGTCCTAGCCGTGTTGGCATGCAAACATCGGAATCGAGTTCGCGTGGATGTCAAAATTTGGGATCGCCTATGGTTTATACCATTGTCGCTTATAAATGGTGTTGCGTGTACTAATTGTATGCATTCCGCGTATGTGCCTATAAAGTATTTAATGATAATTTTGCAATTATTTTAGTTTTACGAGACATTATTCTAAATACACTGTATTTCGGGTATGTTGGGCATTTGGTCTGCCCTATCTGAACATGAACCTCCTGAGTGAAGTCCATGGCGTGCCTCGTTGGCTCCAAAAAAGTTTTCGTCCTTCTTATTTTGCCCGTTTTGGGCTTATTTTGGTTGCTTCGCTGTTCTCTCTTGGGTTTGCTTTTCTCTTTTGTTCAAGTATCTTGTCTTCTTCCGTGCGTTGGAAATCATTTAGTCTCGTGTCTGTGAGATCTTGCCGCTTTCTCGCCTTCTTCCGTTTATAAAATTTTGTTTACAACGCACAAACGCCCGACAACTTGCACTTTAGTGCCCAAGCATTAATGTTAATACTTACTGCAGCTACAGTGACAATAACTTTAGACGAAACTGTTACTCAGTTTTCAGCATTTTGGGAGTCGTATATCTTCTATCTATATATCGGGTGCGGGATCGTTGGAGTTTCGCTTGGCCACTAGCTTGGCTGTGTTGTGTCCTGTTCCTGCCAGTCCTGACATGTCCCCTGGCTCGCGTGAGAGCGTTGGGCAGGGGCGGGATGCCACGTTCCGTCCCGGGTGTGTGACGGTTTCGTGTTGCTTCTATACGTTGCCAAACGCTGTCGTAGCAAGGTCCATGCACGGTCTCGTAGTGGGCTTTGTTTGTCTACTTATTTTCTTTTGTTATATCGAATTATTTTCGCAATATCGAAGGCCCGCGGTTGCAAGAATTAAAATTCCGATATTCATTCGGCCGACGCGAGTTTCTACCACGTTTATTTGTGGTGTTGAGCACCGGTCTTGTCGAGCCGCATCGAGCGTTTCTTGTGTTGCCATACGAAACATTCAGGCCTTGGTTATAATGGTATTGCGTTTTGATGATTGTTATGCTCAAAGTGTGCTTGTTGTATGTTTGTTTATCTTTATATTCACTTTAATATTTTGTTGAACCCATAAATATTGTTTCATAACCGGAAGCTAAGCAAGGTTTAGTAAAAACCTAAATTCTTATTTTTTAGAAAAAAACTGGCAATATTTACGGAATAAACAAGCTCATATAATTTGATATTTATTTGAAACTTTTGTACAAATTGTAGGTCGTGAATTAGGGTCGTAAGAGCGCACAACTTTCCGATGACTGTAATCAATGTTGTTTGTTAAAACTTATATCGTATTGTGGTTGGTTAGCTTTGTTAAGATTTCGAGGCACGGGACATTACGCACAGTTTATTTAAGACCTCAAACACTCGACTCGAGGTGTCAGACAGGCGTTACCAAAGTTGGGACTACCACTGCAGTTGTTACAGCTGGGCCGTCACGACTTTTTAGATTATTTCAGTTTCAATTCTAGGTACGATTTTATTAGCCTTGCTGCTCCGAGAGCCGAATTTTGCAACGAGTTTTCTATAGACCTTTGCGATCGTGGGTGGAACACCGGCCCTTATTGCGAGCTTCTGGGTTTAAAATAATTAACTGAGTTCGCCACTGCGAGCATTAGTCATCGTCGGAGCTAACTTTTTTGTTGTCAAAATGTTTTAACCTGACCGTTTATCTGACTGGGTCCACGAATCCTAGTCTAAACACGGGAGTAAGACCCGGTTATCAGTTGGATTTTGAAAACGTTTCGTATTTACTTCGATGTGCGGTTTCATCGTACTATCTGTTTTGGTACGCTGTATTCCTATTCGCGAATTGGAAGCAGATCATTCGCTTACATTTCTCGGATGCCCTTGTTTGGCGAGAATGGCTTGTGTCGCGAAGTTTCTCTTGTTAAAATCGGTAAAGTGTACCAGCTTGACAGATGCTTGTCCTTCAGCGCACTCCGTGGACGATTGTCGCTCGGCCTCGGTGTTTTTTATGTTGTGTAAAGGTGTCAAGCTTACGCACTGTTTCTTTTCTTTCTCACTTAGTCGGTTCGTTTGTCATTAGCGATATCATATGAATTTCTATAAACTGGCGCGCCCGCTGTCTCGGCGAATCACGAGCGCTGTCTTCCATTTTAGCTTGGGGATAAACTGCGTCCTGGTTTAAATGTGCTAGTCCTGAAATCTATGCGAGATTATGTACGATCTCAGCCATAACCTTGTGCGAAATACGAGTATCTCCTTGCACAGTTTTGTAATATATTGATTTATTTGCTATGTGCAATTGTATGACGTATTGTTTACTTGCCCGCTTTTAAACTCAATAAACAGTTGAACGTTTTTCTTCCATCTGGATTAGAGCTGTCGGCTACTATGCTTTTGACTACAATCAGGCACACGTATGCTGTTGGTTGCTGAGTAACTACGATAGTATACAGAAAAGGACATACGTTTTGCTCTTCATTTATTGTGCTAATTTGAGTAACAAATTATGGCAATATATCAAGCATCGGAAAATCAGTCAAACAAAAGCAGACTACGCTGGAGTCTATATGTTTCAATTAATTCACGCAAATTTCAAAAAGAGGGGACTGGACAATGTCTAAGTCGTTCTAGGCGTAAGGGTGTGGGCCATATCGGCCAAATTCGTCGAACGGTAAACCAGGGGGTGGTCAATTCATGCCATCGGACACGATTGCAAGCTAGCGGACCCTACCCACTCGAAAATTGGCGTTTGAAGTTGGTGGTCTCACTTACACAAATTGCGTGAAGTAAGTTCGGGTTAGGCCCGAGCCAACAGGTATTTCAATATTTTATATACGTAGTCGATATTTGCAAATGGCACGTGCCTAAGCTGAAAATTTTAGTTAAAAAGCGTTTTACTAAAAGCGGGCTATCTACAGATATCAAAGATCACCTGGCAAATGACTAGATTGTTTTAACTATTTTTCTATTCTATGTTAGTAGGAAAGAATGGAACTTATTTATGCATAAAATTCTATATATATATATATCAACTATCAGGGTTGTCAACTGTGAACAGGCAGTTAGTAATGTTTCGCGATAGCTCAAATTATCATAGTTTTGTTACAATCAACATCTTGTGGGGAATATTAGTAGATAATATACTGTGAAATGATGCTGACAATTATTGCTTGACGGGGCAAAAGTGAATCGGTCGTTGGATAAGAAACAATTTTATCCTCCTGAAGAGGTACTAGAAACGTACAAATTTTTCGGTTAATGTTTACTAGGTAATCTTTTGGCCAAAATATTTCTCATAGTCATAGCTTTGTTGGACCACACTATGATCGATTTCTAATTAGGTCGACAATACTGTGCTTTAAAATTTATAGTATATCACAAAAACCAAAAACTTAAAAATTTGTTGTTTATTGTTAAAGAATCCGAGATTACACACATTCTGCTGTCAAATCAAATACAGTTTTGTGCTTCATAAAGGAATAATTTGTATATAAATAAATTTCAAATTTTAAAATAAAGAAGATTGATTTTTCACATTTTGATACGAAAACACCAATTCGGATTTCAAACTTCGATGTTTAAAACTTTATAATTTCAAAGCTTGCCTACTATGAAATTTTTATTGGAATATCCCAGTTTTTTGGCTTTTTAAAAAAATCATAAAATATTGCAAAAAACTTTCATAAAGTTCCAGCTATTTGTTCTCAAAATTAAAAACTGCATTTTTGTTCGACCAAATGACGCTTCTCTGTTGCGTGAGTAAACTTAAGGTGACCCCGCCAACCATCCTATTGTGTCATTACCAATATCGAATCGCAAACCTTGTCACGGAAAACAGGCGTAATTTCATTCGGTTTTTCGCTAACCGAAAATTGGCAAAATCAAATTCAAGTGCCAGAAATTAGACCTTGTGTTCGAACAGAATTTCGGCCATTTCAGTTTGCAGAAATTCTGTTGCACTATCGTTTTAATTTGGATTATACAATGTTCGCGAACAAATTTAATGCAAAAGTGACATCACAATCAAATCGACAAATTTTCATTCTCAAAATTTTGGGTAATTTTACTTCAATTTTCACGAACAGAAAATGGTTAGGTTTCAATTGAGAGTCTGTTCGCGAACAGTTTTACGCCGAATTTCAATTGGCCAAAAAGAGTTTCGTAACAAATTTTACCTAAAAATACGAAATAGGATGGTTGGCGGTGTCATCTTAAGTTTACTCGCGCATGTACAAACATGTGGCACGTGCACGAAATTTGAAAGCCATTAATAACCTAATATTGTGTAGTTCTGTTGAAATAGATATATTTAATACTATGTGCATAATTTTGCTGAGGTTTAACTTCTTATTTGCATGTCTTAAATAAATTACTGTCATGTTACCATCACGGAATTCGATTTTCTGCAGACATACAACTTTAGCTGTGTTCTATCATGCATTACATGTCAATAGAATACTCCAATATTATAATTATGTATCACCTACGTAATAAACTATACATCCGTAAGCAAAATGAAGGCTATATGTTGCAGGAAACTCCATTCTAAATTCAATCATTCAATCGACTTAGCGATCAGTGGAATGAAATTGTGACCTGCACGATGTCTTTTTGATAGGTATGATTGAGGTGAAGCGGTTACTTGAGTGGAAATTTATACACCATAACATATACCGTGGAAATTTATACACCATAACATATACGTACCCCTCCGCCTTATCATACTGGTAAGTACCTACCAAAAGCGATCCTTAGGGCAGCAATCGTTTCCACAACATCCAACGGCAGCGTCACATCTAAAATACGCAACAGTAATTCATTAAGCAAGGGCACTGTTGCCCGAGCACCCGACTTGTCGGGTACCCGGTTACAGCAGTAGAGTACAAGGGTACATGGTTATTTTAAATGTTAACTGAAATTATTTTTTTGGGTAAGGCGACAGAAAAAATAGCCTTCTTAATATCTTAGGAAATACAACAGATCCAGAAGTCTGATTAGGGAACTGGAAGAACGCAGTGTATGGACATACACTTGATTCACAAGAAGCCAAGATTTATTGTTGAATACTATTAATTGTAATTTGGAAACAAGGCTTCTCCTAATAAGGACAGTGACGAATATCTATTAATTATATACGGTAAAAGCTATTGCTCACCGGTATGTGCATCGAACACTTGTAGCGATAAGTGGAGACGCGTGTGATAGCAAATTTAACAGTTTGCATTGCAAAAATTTGAAACGAGAACCCAATAACCAAAAAAGCAGTTAACAAAGACTTAAATTATGAGCGAATCCTGACTAAATAGTTAACAAGAAACTAACAAACTCATGCCTGAACTCTACAAGATACATCTTTTATGTTATGCTATATCCAACTTAACTTGATTGGCCCCTAGATAACTGCAAATTACAACGGTTTATCAAAACTCTTTAAAACTTTGGAAACAACCTGTACATACTAGTCATACAATAAACCGCATTAATAAATTTAAAATATGTTTGAGTAAGCTGAAACTTCTCGTAGGGTGTAGTACCACTTTTGAAGGCCGACAACGGATGGATCTGGGAAGCGAAATATAAAATATCAATTTAAATGTGTTTTCTGAGTTTTTATATACAAACTATGATGTAATGACAAAAATATATATGCATAGATAGTTGAATGTATAGATTCATTTTAGTGTTTAAGAAAAGCCCATTTGCATATTTTGTCGCCACTGTATCTCCTATCAGCAAGGAACTGTTATGTCAACATCAGCAATTTGGTTCCATGGAGCATTACAGCTTTCAGAAATCTCGTAGAAAATGCACGTAAATAATTATTGTGATTTCTGCGTTAAATTGATACTGTACCGCACAACTGATTTGTTTATATGATCTCACATTCCTTGACGATGCGTAGATTTGCATTACAACTTTGAAGAGAGCACGCATTATACATGCTCAAGCTCTGGGTGTGTGTATGGGGGTAGCCTAGTAAAGTAAAGGGCAGCCTACGGTGTAAAGTAAACCGTGTCTTCTTTATAGTTTTACCGAAGGTGAGGGGCGTCAAGATGCATATGGTCTAAATACAAAAATCGAAGTTTAAAAAACGACACAGCACAACTGACTAATGCACCGCATTAGCTACAGACGGTGTCCGTTACTGTTAATTCGCGCAAAATTGATAGCTAAGGGTGTGTACGACACCGAAAATCTTTTCCAATGATTTCAACAAAAACGACGAAAGGCTTATCGTACGATACGACTTAGAGTCGGTATGGAATCGGTACTTTTTTCGTGTTTGCTTGGCTTTGGAATAAAAAATCTTTTACTTTGTTTCAAAGACCGAGGTGTATGGCCTAATCGGAGACAGGACCTACAGCTATAGAAATATCCGCTATCTGCTCAATACAGATCTGCAACAGATCGGATAAATCATATCCGGACGCGGTGATTTATAAGCATTACTGATTTAATCACCTTGTTCTGATTAGTCATATTATCTCTGAAATCCACATCAATCCAGCTTTTTCTAATAGGCCTATTCCTATCAGAACAATTATCGGAATCATCGGCATCACACACTGTGAGTACGCATCATTACTTCCAAAACTTCTTCATCGCTATCCACGACAAATCCATTTCCGTCTTTGATCTTCCCCGACACATTCTGGTTATTCTTTTTCATAATCTTGTTTATTATATTACTTTCCGGAACCGAATCAATCGATTCACAGAATTTTGTCAATGTTTTCTATCTTTAATCAATTGTTTGTACTGATTTTGCAACACCCTATATTTATTTCACGTTCTCAGAACACCATATTTAACGGCCATTCTATAAATTTTCCTAACTTTTTCTCTCTTCTAGCTAACTTCTCATTCATTCATCTATTGCGACTCGCCAGATTAAATTTCATCGGGCAATTCTCTTCAGCCGCAGTTATAAGTGTGCTAGTTAATGGCAAGATCGTCTACATTGACCAAAATCTTCAGCATTTATAACTTCCTCTACTCTTACTTTAAACGAATTGCAATTTAATTTCCTAATATTAAGCTCAAGTTTCCAGCTTTAACAGAATTGAAAACAATTTTAACCGAATGAACTTGTGATCCGATCCAGAATATATTGTATTACTTTCCAACTGGAGATGTACTGTTCAATTAACGTATTAGTTAATGTCAAATCGATAACTTCTAGTCTAGTGCGAATCACAAAAGTTGGCTGTTTTCCCTGATTAAAAATCCAAAGATTGGTAGTCAAGAGAAAGTGTTCCTCGCCTATTACTGTGTTGCTACTACCCCTTATCTTGGTGTGACGATTGGCATTACAGCCCGTTATCAATTCTGGTGCCTTATTTGAGCAAAAATTTGCCAAATTCTTCCGGCTTTTCTCCGGGAGCCAATCTCTGGCATCATACGGGAAGTACATAGATGCTAGGTAGAAGTCCCGCGTTCCGCCATTAATTTTGATACAAATTTTTATCACAGCAGAATTACCTTCGGAAAACTGGTTAATAAAACTGACAATAAGCTCTTCTGAAGAAAATACAGAAGTTGTAATTTTAGTTTTTGTACCAAAATTGTAAAAAAACTGACCTTTTACTCCTACAAGTTTGGCCAGACCGCCACCCACGAGACGCGGCTCCTGATTCAGTGCAACGGTCGGACCGGGGCCAGTCTAATTTTTGATTCTAGTTCAATTTTGCCAGTTCTAGAATTCTGGCAGTTAATTTGACATATGATATTTGACATGGTCAGGGAGGCTTCATCACGATGAGTTCCACCTGCCATGAGCTGGTCATATTTAACAGTCCGAGTCACTCGGTCCACACTCATGTTATGTCAGATTTATCCGAGGGCCGGACCACATGTCTTTCCTTAAATCTGGTTTTATTTGGGGTTGTTCTATTAATCTGAACGACCCACAACATAATCAATAAATTGTTGGTAGCTGGGAACAGCGGGACAATCCTCCGGATCAGAATCCAGAACACCATACCGTAACGAGCCAACTCTGATTTCGGGGTCAAAGAACTGAATCTAACTCATAGAGGCAAACTTATGCTTTAAGAACACTGTTCTTCACTAAAATGTTTTCAAATCTCTTCCAAATTCTGAGGTTGTGATTAATTAGGGAGAGGAATATAATGATTAATTATGCAGCTTGTTTTTTGCTTGCACGTGAAACGGCAGTGAATGCCTCTACACCTCTTATAACGTCTTGTTACATATGCTATAATTTGAAATGGATTGGATGCAGTGATTAGCCTTGTTTTTCTTACGCTTTTCCATATATCATTGGGTCGAATGTCCGCCGGCTTAAGGGGGTAAACAGTTGGCGTGGGAGCTAGGTCACCCGTGGATTAGGCACCTAAAGTTTGTACACATGTCACCCCAATTTTGCCCATGTACCAACATGTTTGTTAATTTTTGATAAAATTACCAGCGCGCGTTCGACATGCAGTGGGAGGGGCTACATTTCGCTTTGGGGGATGGGAGAGGGATCCGGTTCTTAGGGGTAACTCCCCACCCACCTATCGACACCTATGATATATCTGCCTGAATGTACCTAACCCCCAATTTCCTGCCTGTCGCTCTTCAGTTTTTCGTGCCAGTTTGCTAAAGGAATTCGACCGCCATTGTTTGAGCGGAATGTCGACGCAAACCGGATATATCTCGCAGCACTATCCGCTTCCATGACTCAAGAGACCTTTCTTGCGGCCACTTTCACTCGTTAGGTGACTGAACCAAAAGAATTGGCCCTGGTAAGCGTTCACTAGGCATGCGTAGTATGTGGCCCAGCGACCGCAGCCGGCGTCTTCGCAGAGCAAGTGCCAGGGGTTCTATATGGCCGGTGCTCGCTCTCAAATCTGCGTTTGGGGATGCGGGCGAGCCCTGTTGTGCCCAGTATTCTACCCCTGCAAAACTTGTCGCAAGTGTTAAGTGCCTGTAGGACCATCAATTGACTAACCAGGTTTCGAACGGATATAGCAAGACTGGTCTGATCCCGCTGTTGTACACTTGCATCTTCGTTGCAATTCTGATGCCTCTATTCGAACGTAGTTATTTCTCGGCCCGCAGAGTTCAGTCCATGCTTTGGCAACACGATTTTGAATTTCCACAGTTCAGCTGGTGGTAATATGACCGCCTAGGTAGCAGAAAGTGCCGACCACCTCAAAGCGTTCGAAATAGCGGCTATTCACGGGCACTGTGTTGCTGCAGCAAGCAATAACCTTCGATTTGCTCGTGTTGACAAACAGGCCGACGTTCCCTGCTACTGTACTAAGTCGATTTACCCTGAGCGAAGAACTCTGTGGTCTCAGACAAGAGTGCTGCGTTCGTTTGCGTAATCCACATCTGCAATGGTCCTTTCAATTGACGAGTACACGACTCCGTCTGTATTGTCTGAGAGTGCGTGGGAGATCACCTAGTTGAAAAAAACGGGTGACAAGATGGAACCTTGCCGAACTCCGGATTTTACCATTAAAGCGTCGCTATTCTCATTATAAACACAGACTTTGTTTAGGATAGGATGATATATATGTATATATAATATATAATAATGTGAGGGATACGTTTTTCTTAGCGAAACCTGACCCCTCACAAGTGCGCCTATTGCACTACCTTAAACACCTAAGCAACACTCCCTGTGAACTTGTTGTTTGGCTAACCAATTTTGAAGAGATGGCACCAGGAGCTCTCCTGGGGGCGCTCCTCGTGGGGTTTTGTCACCCGTTTCTCGCTTTTTCTCGCATTGTGCTCTAGCCTAGTGTGCCCTCCTCGCCGGGTTTGCAGGATGGACAGTTTGCGCGTTTTCAACCAGTGTTGCTTCTATTTCATGACAACTACTTGCTGTTTATTTGGACTCGACTGTTACTTCATAATCATAGGCCGTTATGCTTTGTATGTACCAGTAGGCATTGCGTATTAAAAGTGGCACTCGGATTGGGTTTAGCCAGTGCACCGTAGCAGGAAAATTAAAACCAGATCACAGAACGCAACCCATGCTTGCTTTACGAAGGGGTCTCCGCTGCTCTTCACGTCCAGCTCATGATCTGTCGACTCATATTTGTGTCGTATTTATATAAATGTTCGGGACTGTACTTATTGTTTAAAACTGCATTATATTCTGTTATCATAGTTCTTATATTATGTTGTATGGTGAATTGTTGAAGTTTGTAAATTATGTCACTTTTCGCCGTTTAAATAAGGCCATATTTTGTAATTTTTCACGAGAAAATACCTGGTTGTAGAGTCCATAAATTAGGCTTTTAAAACGTCAAATTCTGGCTAAAATCGACTCTATAAATGAAAAACGTTAATCACCAAAGTTTGAACTGTAAAGACCGGTTTCCCTACCATAAATTACGGTCGTAAAGCCATAAAGTTTTTCGTAAAATATTTTATAATTGACCACTTCTCCCCGATCTTAAATTTAGAGAAAATGATTGGGCGTTTGATGATCACGCCCGATCATTGGAGGCGTGGTCGGCGTTTTTGAATGGACGAGCGTCTGCATTCACGTCCAGCCGCCTAACAAAAACCTATTTAAGTGCGTGTGCGCTCGACTCGAGGAATCAGTCGGGTTTAAGACTCACCATGTTAGGTGAGTGAGCTTTCTTTTATCGGAGTTTGGTTCGTTTTTAACTATGACTCTTCAGAATGGCTTTTCTTTACATTTTCAGTCTACAAGGAGGAAGGCTTCCCTGTCTGCTTGGACGGGTCGCTGATATCGCTCGGATTTTAGGCTCGTTCTTGGTTTCGCAGATCGCCATTGTTTACGCTGATAGTCCGAGATTCTTTCCAGCATCAGGCTAGACTAAAACTGAATTATTCAACTTTTTTCGGTTTCAAAATGTGTTTTCGCTGTCCGGCTGGTTCCTCAGTGCCTCGTTCTAGCATGGGACGGAGGCCAGGTAATAACTACGATTTTTATAAGAACTGGGAAAATCTCGTTCTCAGTTTCGAAGCTGCCAGGTGGTGGCTCTTGTTCTTTGGTTCGGTATTGCTCAAGTGTTTGCTCGATTTGTTTATATCACGTTCGCATTGGGTTAGCAAGTGCACCGCTTGCGCTGAGAACTAGGCGACAGTGAAGTAATGCCTGACTGTGTAGGCAACAATGAGGCAAAGCCTAACAGTGTAGGCAACGGTGGAACAACGCCTGACTGTGCAAGAACTATAAATCCTACAAAGAACTGACCGCTTCATTTGTCTTGGACCAGGAGACACAATTCACGCATAGCCATCCATAACCGTAGTCATTCTTGGCCAAAGCTAAGCTTGCCATGCTAACATTCCTCACATCTGCTAAGCGACCTCATCTGACCACGCTATTAAAACTCCAATGGTAGTTTTTATCCTTACTTTCGCAGTGTACCGTTATCTGTGTTTACGATCAGCCCCGAAATCTGTTGCATCAATAATATCCACACAGGCAACCGTAACGATCACGTGGATAGTCACTTAGGTAATTTGATACCGAGTAGTGTTTTTCCCGGGCGAACGATCATCTGTGTAATCCGATACCGATTAGTGATTTTATGCTTGCATGCTAATGTGTATAATATGCGAATCCCTTAAGTAAATAATGACCATATCTTCGCTCGGTGATCAGAGCTGTCGGTGGTGAACGTTCTGATATCGATAACTGTGACCGGCATTATTTTACGAGCATTGAAACTTATTTGTAATTCATGATATCACGGCGTGGTCTTGTTCACTGTGTAGTTTGCCAGGGTGCCTCCGGGGTCAGCCTAAGGTGGGTGTATAGGGGTGAACCTTCCCGGCCTTACCAACGTCGACGGAATCCTCACCGGGGGGCTATATCAGCCACTAGATAACGTAGACCGTATACGCACGGGGGTGCTGCCGGGAACAGCAGGACCAGAGGGCGACAACTCTCTTCTGCACTGAGCCCACCCCAGGGGGAATAGAAGTTTCGGGGTGCGGAGTTCCTGCAGGTAGAGGTTGGGCAGCCCGCGTGCGTACCCCGTTAAAATAATATATGATATATGTAAATAATAAGTTATATATAAAAGTTATATAAAAAGTTATGCATATAAAAACTTATATATAGTTGTTCCGCGATATGTCTGAACATTCTAGCGTACGCATTTGCGCATCTCAATCAGTTGGTGAACAAATGGTGGTCAGCTTTTTGCTGACCAAAGTAAATAAAAATATTCACTGTTAAAGTTTGCCATCACACAGCATAGTCATAATAATGATGCTACCCCAACATGCTCTCTTGACGCAATAAGCTTACCGAGAAAATTAAGTAAGTATAATGGTACAAAATGAAGGTAAATTGTTTGCAAGTTACTTTTGTTTTGAGCGATTTGGTTTAAATATCATGTTAAATGTCCTCATTGGTAATGCAGATAAAGAAATCTAAAATTCCGCTAGCCTGTATTATGGAACAACTCGTTTGTGTTAAAGTTGTCGACAAAATATAATAACTTTTTTAAGCTTTTGCATTATCTACACTACTATAGGTTCCGTGCTACAAGCAACATGTATATACAATTTTTTTGGTTTCGTCTTTGAAATATGTTACCAAACTGGGGTGTCACCTGCGAGGGCGAAACGGAGCGAGCGTGGTTTCATTTTTAAGTTATTTTGTGTACTAACCTGTAACAGATTGTGTTTGATATATATTCCAGTCAAGGACGATAGTTAAGGATACGTATACTGTGAAATTAGAATCTAATCGGCGATCCCATTAAAATAAGTGGCGACAGAAGAATCGATTTTGCTCCAAAACAGTTTGAGCAAAAGCATTTTCGGATGTATGTGGAGCCATGCGATTTCAGAGCTTCCTTCCAACCTGATACCCAGCGATACTTCGGCTATTAAAATTTTATACAAATATATCCACTGACTACTGACCAAAAACACTAAAATCAATGTTGATTTTGGCCTCAATGTGAGGCTGAGCACCTCATTTCGTCTCATGATGAGTTATTAGATATATCATTAGCGCTAACTTGAATTTTTATTCATATCCATTGTCCAAAATTTGAGCCAAACTGGGAAACTAGTTACCAAGTTGCAGACTGGAAATAACATTTGGTATTTGAACTGGAACTGGGAATTGTTTGAATTACTCATAGGCCACTAGTGGCGCAAAAAGGTGTAATATATGGCGGATATCTTTCACAAAAATTTACCCACATTCGCCAATGCATTCACAAGTATAGATGTTTAAATGTAGTTTGGTAAATTTAAGTCTTTATTGATGCATCGTAGAATGTTTGCGAATGTCAAGCTGGCCGAACCGGGTTGCACTTGTGAAAGCGGCGTTCGGAAATCACCGAGTCTTTAGGAACTGTTGATAAGATTTTTAAACGTAATTATTAACGTTAACGTAAAGTAAACGAATAAAAACGGACATTATACGACAAACAGATAATGATGAGTTCACAATATGATCTGCCTTTGTTGGTGGATAGTAGGCGTTAAAGAATTAAAGATATTTAACCCAAAACTAGCTATGTAATTAATTTTAATATATTACCTAATTTTAAAGAATTTAGAAAGTAGAAATTTGCTTTTTAATAAATTGTGTTAATATGTTGCAGCATAATTGAATACTCAGCACTTAACACGACGACTTCTCTACTAATTTAAAAATTGGACTAATGGTACCTGAAAAGAAAAACAAAAAAGAAAAAATAAAAGCCAGAATAACAATCTTAATGCTTTGCTATATAATATACTGCTATTATATTAGCCGGCACACGATAATAATTCAAAAAACGGTCAGAAATATTTTTGGATCGTCGGCTTCGCAATCTGCAGCTTGGATATAGTTAAAGTAGCTAATGTCACAACTAGGTGACTATATCATAGCAGCAAAATAGCATAATGGGTTACGGTTGTTTTCTGTAAAGCTGTGGATTTGATAAAAGATTTGTGTTTTTTTCGAATTCAGCGCACTACAGGGTCAACGGTAGTTGAAAATAGATGCTTCATTTATGCATGGTAGTTATGAATATATATATAAGTATGATTAGACTGGTAGATATTAATTTTATATTAATGTTCTACCATAAAAGGCAAATTTGTGATTTTGGAATTAATATGTGTCGAAACTATGGTATACACCCAAAGGTAATTAATCTTACGCTATGTAAGCTGTTTTATCATCGTAAAATTATATTATTTGCTGCCTCGATTTAACTACTGTATCTGTGTTTATGTTTAGGTTTTGGTATCTCCGTAGCAATTATTTTATGGTTTAAATCGAATAACCGTATAAAGTAAAGCGATGTTGCTAACATTATTATTTGAGTGAGGGATATAGCTAGCGGTCCAACATTATATATGACAGTCATATTTTGCGAAAAGGGCACCACTTACAAGAATTCAATAGCAGCGCGATCCGGACCGAATCCTGTGCATTTAACATGATCGACAACAGCGGAAATAGCGTCATTTGCAATGATACCTTCATCACAGCAGTGATTTCCACAGCATCCCGGATCACTTCGGCAACTGAAATTATATATTTTCTAGAAATAAAATAATTTCAATTATATTTGCGAAAACCAAACACTGGATGTTGTCGGATATAAAATATACAACAGGTTACATTATCTTACCCCTAAAAGGTTACATTCATATTGATGAACCATAGACTAAATATGAATACTAATCATTTTGATAGTGCATTTACAGTGTCAAAATCTTTAGTTAAACCAAGATCCAATTTGTTAAGCTAGAGAATATCCACTACTGTTTTTATTGTCATAGCGCTAAGGCATTTATTGAGAACTTTTGTAGGCACAGTTATTGCAGTTATTTTATGGCCGCCAGCAACGCAGTAAATATTACAACAAAAATTTCAGCTGTTTCTACTGCTCAGCTCAGAGAATTATATACATTTTCGTAAGTATGTTCTGTGCCGAAGCCTTGATACTATTTAGTTTACTCTGTCCAAGGCAACAATTTTTAATTATGTATTAGAAAACTGACTCCTGTCGCCTTTACACAACACAGATTTCCTGCGCCGAGAAACGCAAAACATACGTGAATTCAAACGACCCTGCAGAATCCGAACCGTAACATCGAACGGAATTTCCGCTGGCAGCAATTGGATCTCGGGGATAAGATGTTTGCTTAGACCAAGCCGCCCAAGTATTCACGAGCGCCATAATGGTTGATTTCTTGTTATTCAACTGATTCAGTTGTCAGATTGAAGTTCCGTAGTTGAAATATCGTAGTTGAAAGATATGTAAATAACAAGAGAAATAACAATATACAAGAATTATTGCTGTTAATTTAAATTGCAATGCAGTTTTAAGGCGGCATTATCGACTAAAATAGCATATCAGGTGCCGTCGTAGCTGCAATAAAATACTCAGATACGTTTATAAGACATAAATGTGCAAGCATTATATGGAATGTGTGACATGGTCATTTTAATGTATTGAGGAGCCAGAAGCTCAGTGTTTACGGTCAAATCGATACTGTTTATACAAGGTATATCATTTATATGAGAGATATATTTATATGAGAAATATATGTCACGTAATATATATGAATATAGACTGTTACATATAGCAGTCTTATATGTAAATTGAGTTGATTCTGGTCCGGAATGATAATGGACTAAAAGAGAGAATTCAACCAATTAACTTCTAGGCTACGAAAATCAGACCCAAATCAGATCGGGTCAGACATTATAAGATAATGGGAATATATATTTCGGTCCAAAATATAAGTTATTACACCATTGTTTTTGTATGCAAACGGCTTATGAAGTTTCCATCCAAAAACTGTTTATGATTAATTGGACTTTTATATCAGTCAAAAACAACTGTTGCTTCATTCTTGATTGCACTTTCAAACAGAAGAATGACCTTCCTAAAGAAAATAAATGTACAGGTGGTGTCAGCGCATGTAATGTCATATAGGAAGCGGAAATGCTACATAGATGTAATGCTGTGAGCGGAAAAAGTATGGACGAAATCATCGCTTGTTTTCGAATACATTTATAAAATTTGCTTGCAACGTACATTGGAATAAGCAACTATAATAGTCACCCGTTGCTGCAGAAGTTACTATTGTTGTATAGGAAGTGTTCGATATCTAGTGAAGTGCAACGTAATGGCAAAGAGAAAGCACTGTGCAGCTCAATGAATGCGTTATGACAACTTGAAGCGTAGGATTTAACACACTTGAATATCTAGCTCTCTCTATAAATGCAAATGCAAAAATTTAAACATTTATACCACTGCTTTTGAAGCTTATTCAAAGGCAGTACTCTGTACACGTCGATTAGCCAACAGTAAAATCGCAACGTAGACGCTTCCAATGAATTTATCTAGCAAAAAATACACTCAAGTAGATTAAGAAAAAACTGAGTCCCGCTAGTACTGATAATGCCATGAATTCTACTAAATATCAATAGTCACATATATCATCAATAAATAAAAACACACCCTGTACTGGTTTGAAATGAATATTTCTGATTTGTGAATACATTTTGTAATGTTCATCTAGTCATCAAGATATAAGATTATCATTTTGTTTCTTTTGCGAAGGTTTGGGAAAGAAAATAGCTACAAAATATATGTCAGTACCAGGCGAAGAACCAGTGATTTAAGTGTTTTTTACACTGGTTTAACTAGGCATATATGTTAGTACTTCAACTTGTTTGAAATTCTTCATAGGTATGACGAATTAATGTCGGATTAGTTAATCATCGCAATGGTAGTGTCAAAACTTACTGTTGAACTGTAGCGTTTGTCCATTTTGCTATGCATTCCTATCATTCTCTAGCTCAACATTTTTAGTATATGTTTACAGTATCTAAAACTAAACATTAAGTGTGCCTGATGCCATTATTGCGTGCCTGTATCACGACTTGACAAGCTATGTGAACCAGTGCACAGCTCATAACGATTGAATATAAAATTAAAAGTAAACTACTTTCTATTGTGCATGCAGGCACTATTGCGTACGTGTATTACGACTTCACAAGCTATGTGAGCCAATGAACCGCTGATAACGTTTGAGTATAGAATTGAAAGTAAACTCAAGAACCTTCTAACGTGCTTACTGACATGCATCACCAAAGTTCTAAATGAAACATCACAAATAAATTATACGCTTCAAGAACGTTGTCAGCGGTTCATTGGCTCGCGGAGCTCTTTTGTCAAGTCGTGATACACATATGCAATAGTCATAGCGGACCTGGCCATATTAGAAAGTGGTTTGCTTTTTTTTAATTTTATAGTAAAACGTTATCAGCGGTTTGCTTTGGCTTGCATCGAGCTTGTCAGAGAAAGTCGGTGATACACGTCGACGCTAATACTGCCACACAGGGGGGGGGCACATTAGAAAATTTTTAGTTTTAATTTTATGCATCATTTTCGATAAGATGTGTGCGCGTGATCCTAATTAAGTCAAGCGTTCAAATAGGCAGCTACTATGTCACGCAGACAGCCCAGCTCGACTATTAAAATTTTGAATAGCCTAGCTAGGCTATGCGTTTGTCAGCGACTGTCGAGCCGAACTGTGCTTTTGTCACGAGGCGTTCAGCTGAGCCCCTATAACTTAAGCCAGAGACTATTTAGTCCGCGAACATTACGTTTTACTATACATATCTAAATAATGCCCCAAAAGGGGCGTACAGCTTAAAACGTTAATTGTATATATTAAAAACAAATATATAACTTAGAATTAGTGTGAAAATACTATAGAACAAAATGCTATTACACTAAGCACAACACTAAATAAAATTTCTCAATTGACGGTTCAGCCGGACGCTCTGTTTGTCACGCAGAGCCTAGCTAAACTCCCTGTTTGTCACATTAAGACTAGCTAAGCTATAAAAATGTACCATAGTAGTCCAGCTAAGCTATAGTTCACCCGAACTAGTTGAGTTGGACGCGTGACATAATTTGGCCCTGGCGCACGCATCTTATCGTAAATGATGCATTATACTCAAACGTTATCAGCGGTTCATTGTCTCACGTATCT